>WUAM01000191.1:388066-409379 GCA_024336885.1 Actenoides hombroni
GAAAGAAAGACAAACTATCAAATTCAAAGAAACTCTAAAATTACTGTAAAATTTAGAAAAAAGTTAATTTACAACAAAATGAGTAGCTCTACTTAAGTATTGTTTTTCTTCGCAAGGTAAAGGTAGGTCACTATTATGCATTCTTGGGAAGACTAGTTAGCAGTGTTCTTTCGTACAGATTTGGGCAAAATCAGAATATATCCCATAATATTTTAGTGTTTACCACAATGACAGATGTTCCTACTCATGATCATGCATATTTGTAGCACAAGCTTTGAGTTACATCCAAGTTTGGGCCAGGAGGAATGCAAGGGGGTGCGTGCTATTAACCCACCCTCTAGCCCACAACTTCCTGAGGAAAAAAAAATACCCCAAAACCCCCTCACATTATGGTTAAAAGAAAGAGACAAATCTTGCACGAGTAAATACATTCTCCATTTGTTGTGTTTATCTGCTTCATCATTCTTTTATTAATTAAAATGCTGTCAAGTAAATTTTGTTTTTCACCTTCTCCTAGATAATAAGACTATCTAGAAATAAAAGGCTGTAAAAACTGTTATTGCCCTTGTTCAAATAAGCATTAAGGTATATCTTCAAATGGTTGGCTTTATAGGCATAGAGTGTTAAGAACAGTACACATTCAGATAATACTAGTTTAGAAAACTAGAGAACTTCAGTTCAGCTGGGATAGCAATATTTGTGTGTTCTTCATCCACAGCAAGTGTAAGGTAATTTTGAGTTAACCCAGGGCAGAAGAAAGTCAAGCTAATTAAACTACTTTGGTTTTCTCTCAGACTTAGATTGTGCTCTTGAAAAGTCCATGCATAGTAAGTCATTTGTGCTTTTGAAACCTAAGAACAAACCAAAGGACTCTGATTATAATATTGCATCTTCCAAACAATCACTAAGGAATAAATTGAAGAAAGAGGTAAGCTCTTCCTGGTATGCAAAACAAAATTTCCCAAATGTGTTAACAAGACATTAGGCAACAAATATGAGCGGTGTATATGAGTTATTTATATTTGAAATGCCAAAGAGTGCCTATATACAAGGGTGTTATACACCCTGACAGCTAATTAAACTTACAATCCATATAGGAATAGCATCACATCACAGTGTAATTAGTTTACTGGCCAGTGAGTCAGAATATCAGATCCTACAATAATCCCTTAAATAATTTCCATTGTAAGCAAAAGACAGAAAACATGTTCTGGTTTCTTTAAAGTGTATGAACACATTTTGTACAGTAAAAAATGAATGTAATCACGTGAATAGCATCTACCAGCTCTGAATAGTTACAATCAACATCCAGTTAATTTAGATGCTGCTTGCACATAGAACAAAGCTCATTCCTGATGCAAATGGCACAGAATCTAAAGGTCTTGCAAGACTGCAAAAACATACGTGTGATTAAGTTAGGCAGAGGACCAGTGAGATAGCCCCACAGTTAACACGCTCAAGACTAAGACCTCTATTATAGTTCACTGTCACATACACATTTACATTCCTTCCTCTCAGTTTTGTTTCATCTCTCACTTTCAGATTATTAATTCACCTTTATCAAGACTGGATTCTTGGCTCCAGCGCTGGAAAAGAAACGGCTCATTTTGCAGCTGCTGAGAACAATTAAAACATTTAGGGCAGGAGTATGAAATTAACAGGTTTTTTATCTCAGTTACTAATGGGCTGTTGCCCTGAAAAAACCTATCAATTCTATTTCTGTTTCACATGCAGTAATAAACCCCCTAGTAAATCTGACCTCAGAAGTTAGTTTATCTTGGAGTATAATTTGAATCTTTAACAACTGAAGTAGTTAGAGGAAGTAACTATTACCTATCATTTACTTTATATGCTGAGTACACTTTGAAAAAATCCTTAGCCATATGATTATGTATACCAAAATGAAAAAAGATTATAGATGATGTTTCCATATGTTTCCATAATTATATTCAGTTTATTATCAAGCTTTCAAATAGGGGTATATACTTTCCTCAATATGGGGTTTGCTAGAGCTTATAAAAATAACTCATCAGTTTAAGTTGGAGACACACTCAGCCTTTGCTGATGCTAGTGCACACCTTCATAAAAGCAGTACAATGAGTGTTTGTTTGATTGATTTGTTTTTAAGGGGATTAAAAGGAACAATGACTGAGTGCAATCACATTCCTCAGTTGCTACCCCAATACTGTTGCTCTTTCCAAGAAAACAACCGTGTACTTTCAAAATGGTGAATACAGTCAGAATGTCTCTGACTTGTGGTTGTTTAGAAATGATGATGAATATATGAGGCTTTTTCAGCTAACTACTAAAGAAGGAAAACAATATATGCCAAACCACTGCTGAATCATGTCAACTAGAAAATCCCTAACTCTAAGGCTCCCATCTTAACTGGAAAGAAAAATTGTTTGGGAATTATTGCACAAAAGTACATGTTAGACTGCACGTATTTTGAGAGCAAGAGAGACAAGAAAAAACATATGTGTAACGGAAATAAGAAATGTTGGGGCTGCATGTTACAAATCATGGTTTGGGGCACGAAACAGGTTCTGAAGAATACAGTTACTGTTGCAGCCTATTTTTTTCTCCACACCATCAACCAAAATTTACAAGCCAAAAGCTCAAGGAAAGATGTTTCTCTAAGAGACATGGAGCAGTCCTGAGTTCAGTGATGTGTAGTGCTGTGCCCCCTCTGTTACTCAGTTTCTCTGGTCTTCCTTTCGTATAAGAACAGCAATATTTTCTTGTTTGATCCTTGTTTGCTTTGTTTAAGAACAAGAATTACCTACTTCAGCAGACAATTAAGTGGAAAATATTCTCACTGTAAGTAGAATTGAGATCAAAACAAGCACAAGGTGTGTGGGAGGTGGGTAGGATACTTATGTCTGTGTGCTTATTTTGTGTTTGTAGGATGACATACTATGAATCATTTTGTTAATATATTTGATGAATTATCCTCGCTGAGGGTTAGTGTGAAAGCCAAAGGTATGCATGTTCTTAAAAAGGGATTCAATGCATTAATAAAGAGTAAAGCGAGCAAGCTCAAGAAGTGCCTAACTAATTACTGGAAGATCACCAGGTATTTCTAGGGAAAGATCACATTGTATGCAGTCTTCTTTTATTATCCTTTCTCTGAGCTTCTTCTGCTACTGGATTAGATGAACTTTTGTTCATCTCCAATAGCCCACTTCTTCTAGTCTTTAGTTTGGGCTTGTAACTGGTACCTAAATTGCATGTATGGGTATATGTATATATGTCTGTATGTATATAAACTGTTAATACTTTATAAAGGCACATCATTCTGAAGTGAAAGTTGCTGGTATATTACTAATACTGTGCTATTATCTTATTTTTCTGTGTTTGGATTTTTTCCGTACAAGACTCCACTCTTTGGGACAAATGTTCTGCAGAATTTGTCAATGGTAAAGAAGAGGAACAAAGGCAAATGGAAGTGTGTGGTACCAGCAGGACATCACCAGCCACAAGGAGAGCAGAGCTGCACTGTCTTTTCTATGCAACATCCATTTAAGTTGGCAGCTGAGGGCCTTAAGAGGCCCTGTCTTAAAAGGCCCTAGTAGGCCCACCAGAAGATGGATGGCAGCTCATTCAGAATGCTAGCATGCAATGCAACAAAATCAGATTACTGCCTTGAAATTGGTGCTGTTCAAAGGGCATTAAAATAACATTGCACTGTTTTCTAACAAGATTACCCAGACAAATTTCTCCCATAGCCACCCTCTCCACTCCACCAGTTGCCTCTGCGCATATGGATAGATGCTGTCTTCATCTTATGTTTCACATCAGAGAGTCTGAGGACACCATGTGTAACAGCTATGGCTTGTCACTTGTAATGCTGGCATCATCTGCAGGCCTAAGCAGATACTAAAAAGCACATCCCATTGCAAAAGGCAAAAACCTTAAAATTATGTGAGATTCTCAGATTAGTTTTTTTTAATCTTTTTTTTTAATTGTCAGCTTTTCTGGGAATAAGTTAGGTATGTAGAAGTACTGAAAGAGTTACTAGTATTGTCTGGATACTGAAATGCAGAGTGTGGTGGTGTCTAGAATCACAAAAAAAGCAGCAATCCTCTGTGATTAAGTTAAGGTTTGCATTAACTACCCTCTCCTTCTGTGAAAAGGCAGCGTTGCAGTGTCTGCAAGATATAATGAGCCCTATTTTTCTATTAATAGCTCACAAAAGGAGTTACACCAACATAAGTGTGCATACACATGTACGTACAAAAGCATCACTAGTATAAAAATCAGAAAAGAGGAAATTCTGAATTGCCACAGTTTAGCCTCCCTGTGTTATTTACTTGCCTGTTACTTACAGACTTTTCTACGTACTCTTTTCAAATTGTTCAAATAGTTGTTTGCCTCCAATCATAATAATTTATGAAACCTATTTTTAAAATAGAAAATGCAATTTAGCTTTGTATTTAGGAAAATGTGTTTTTAAGTATGTTCTTGAGAAAAAATGTGTTTCCTATGTGGCCTGCTTTTCTTACTCAGAATTAAGAATTCTTTACAACCATTTATGCATTTTAAAACAAAAAAGGTAATTTTTTGCCATGAGCAAAATCATTAAAACATCCTAATAAGCTGGTTGATAACCTCAAGGACTTTCATGAGAGACAAAAAGACAGCAGAAATTCTTTCATTCATTCCTGTTCCACTTCCTCTTGCCCCCCTTCCCCCTTCTCCTGCCAAGAGCAGCCAACAAATGCAAAGTATTTTAGTGTCTACAACAAAAGTTTTCTGATTCACAAAATATTAGGTTTTCTCTGTCAGCTTGTGTATCTGCTGTAATGTTGCCAATTAGCTTGCTAAATGAACTCTGTAGCCTGACTATGCGTGGATATGCCTAAACTTTGCTCAGTGTTTTGACTGAGAATATTCCATTTCTGCATTCCTGTTGCTTGAAGTTGTCAGAGGAGAAACTTAACTTTGCCACTAAACAAAGACCTTTTGATATTTTTTCTAAGCTGTTGCTGAGTGATTTTTGCATGTTTACTATTAAGAAAACCTACAGGAACTGTATCAGCATTGTAAAGCTTCATGGTATGACACAGTGTAATGACAGGGGAGGAAAAATTGTAATCTACAAGAATACAACTATTTTTTCATCATTTCAGTCACCTGCATGTTGATTGTAACACACAAAACCCAAGATATTTCAGTGTGCTGATGTTTTTTTCTTCCTTGTATTCCTTCTGGTGAACTTCTTCTCCCTGAATTCATAACGTTTGGTTAGAATTTACTGGAGAAACTGATAAATATTCAGTGAATAAGTCATTTATAAGGAAAAAATCACCTCTTCTTTTGTCATGATAATAGATCTGGAAAAGGGCTCATTATGCAAATAATGTTTTTCTTCTTTTATGGCTACTAGAAAATGGCAGTTGGAGGGAAAAACAAAAAAAGATTAAAGTAACTTAGCTCCATAAATGTTTTGTTAATGATATCATATATTCTCGGCATGCAAAGATAAACAGTCACAGGATATGGTTATATTAAAGCAGGTAAACTGAACATGTCAATGGTGCTTGTAGAGATAGTAGAGATACTCTTGGTGACAGAAAACCTTCCAAGTAGTTTCAGTGGGATTTTTTTTTTTTCCTTTTTCAATAAAAATACTCCTTTTGGAGCTTCTTATAATTATTTCCAATGCTTTACTTCCACATTTGAAATATAATAGACAAAAGGCCTGGTTTGGCAAAAAAATAGCCAATTTATTTATTTGTTTTGGTTTGGTTTATTTTTTTTTAATTACAGTGAACCAGTCACTATCTAAAAAAAAAATATAAAAAAAATTATTCAACTTCACAGAAAACTTATGTTAATGAAAAATTACCTTTTTTTTTTTTCATCTGGCCCTGAACTACTTTATCAGCATTCCAAATCTTGCTTCAGTTTTAAACCTTCTACTTCTTCACCCCAATAACTACTATAATTCTTTTATTACCATAGTGGGTATCAGTGACCTACTTCATAGTTTATGATGGCATGGACACTTACTTTTCTTACACAATCTTTATTGTCTAGGCTAGGAATGAGACTCACAAATTGAACTACTATGAAATCTATCCTTGATCATTTGAATTTCTCTTTGTAAATTTAAACTTTTCACTACAGAAGTTTAAGCATCATGAGCACTTCCTACTCTTACTTTGGGTGATTAAACCCGTTCTGTAGTTATGTAGGTCAGTTTCTAGTTGAAACAAAGGTATCTTGGAGTTATACTATTCCTGAAGCGCTAACTCACTAATTTATTTATTTTTTTGAAGAAAGCTAGCTTTTTCTAACAATACACTCTTTTGGACTGGAATGTTCTAATCCTAGTCAACAAAATTAAGAACTTCATCATTTTTTTACACTAACTTGTAACACAGACAGAACCTGTGATGTTAAAAAAAAAAAAAATACCCTAAAAGAAAAAAAAAAAAAAGAACCACACAGAGTAAATACAACAGTTTAACAAAGAAATCCTAGCTCATACTCAACATTTCTGTCTCACACTGACAGCAATTACTGTTAACAACTTCATTTTTCATAAAATGGAGGTAATTACCTCCTTGCTTTACAACGTAGAAATGTAAAGCATAGTCTGCATTCTCTATTTTATTTTCAGGTGATATCAAAGATGACACTTAAGTATTAAAACATAACTTCAGCAGAAATAAGATGAATAAATTTTGGAGTAAATTAAAAAAACCCAAAAGCACAGAAACACAAAAGAAAAAAAACCAAAACCTTGCATCTCCTCTATCACTCAAGCTTCTGAATTTTCTAGCAAAATCTTTGGGTAGGACACTGACATTGTGCTTAGAAATCACCTCTGCCTACAACTTGCATGAACATCATCTTCCTGCCAACAGCTGGGCAGAAGCTTCACCACACCCAGGTCATCCTTCCTAGTTTGCATACCAATTTAGAGACAAGACAACCTGCTTGGTGGAGGTGAAATTCCCTTTTCTGATTATAAAAAGAACTTAAGACATTAATTGCAAGGACCTAAAGGGTGGAGTCAACCTAGAGCAACTAGGTCAAAATATAATGAACATTATCTCTTGAAAGCAAGGTAATGGTGATGTTTTATAGATGTATTGTATACAAGTTAAGAGGTTTTTTGCTGAAATAGAATGTAAGAAATTTCTTATCAATTAAGCAAAATGTCTAAATAAAAACAAAACAAAAAGACCTATATTTTTCTAGAAAATGGGAAGTCACTGATGGCCAAATTTAGCAAAATCTGTTTATCTGTGTTTGTCTTGCCAAGGATTTATTCATATTAGCTTTATGCTTATTACTGGAGTGGAAAATATATTTCAAAAGAGTAAAAAAACCCACATGCAAAAACATTAATCTTCACCTTGTCTTAGCGATGAGAGACTGTTTTGTTTCATTTATTTTCACCTTTAGAAATCTGTGCAAGTCTGCTCTTGCTTACAGCCCTGAATTCATTATTTTCTACTTCCTTCTTGCTCCTTACTTTTTTCCCAAACCTCTTCCTAAATGTCACCTTTGAACTATTTATTTTCTGGAGTTTGGAGAATTTATTCCTACCATTTCACCTTAAAGTGAAATTCTAGATTCCTAGAAGTCAGTGGTAAATTTCACATCAACTGCATCAGTGATTTCACCCTGACTGTTTCCATCTTTTCATCTGATGACTAATGTCCTGGGTTGTTTTTTTTTTAAAAAACTCTTTTCAAAGCCACTGTTCTTAGATTTGAATGTTTGCAATACACACACACAAAAAATCCCAACCAACAATAAACAAACCAAAACAAAAAAAAACCCTTTCAGTTCCCCTAACACCATAACCAAAATATGGCAGCACTGAGGGAACAAAATCAATGCAAATAATACAGATTCCTGGGGAATCAAATAATAATTCCTGTGACTTTCTTTGCCATTGTCTCAATTTGTTACCTTCAAGAAATCATTCAATTCTTCAGTGCCTCAGTTTCCTCCTTTGTAATATGTTAATTATCTTTCTTATTAAGAAACCTTGATAGTTGATCCAGTAAAAACAAACACTATTTGACTAACATTGCTGTAATGGGCCGCCAGATGCCCAAGGAATCTAATGATTCCATGCTAGGGGTAACCCTAGATTGCATCAGGATTGAGGTAAAACAAGTTTTAATCTAAAACACTGTAACCATGCTTTCTGTGGTTAAGCCCAAAACTAGTCCTTTGTTCTTTTTGGCAAGTATGCAATCTTTCAGAAAAAATTGAGTATTTATATTTATATTCTTCTTAAAGACAATGAATGCATTCATTCTAATGTCACAAAAATAGCAGGAGTAAATCACATCATTCAAAAATATATACTTTTGCAATATCAAGTTAGGAACTTTAAAATTAATTTTTTTAAAATCCTTTGTCTATCTCTTTTCGTGTATTGTAGTACAAATTATGACAATGGCTCTCTAGAATAAAGATTAAGATACCTCTTTATAGCTCTAATCAGTTCTGACCTGCAGTGCAATTTTATAGTACTTGGTTATTAGTTACCAGCAGCTTTGCTTCTCCTTCAAAGCAAAGTTATCAAAACATACACAGGAAGTTGTCAGGTCTTGACTATTGGTTTTGGTCCCATAGCTTGCTAGTTAATTATGTAAATTAACTAGCATTTTGTCAAAAGAAATCTGATGAGAAATTAAATAAATGATTATGCTCTCATAATATATAAATCAATTCCATTCTTTATTAGAAATCTTTTACAAAGAGTATTAGATAATTAAGCTGCTATATAGTAACTCATGCATATCAAATATCTCAGCCAAGAAGGTTAATTGAAGCTCCCTCTTCATCATTGTAAATGTCTTCAAACTGCTTTGACTAGGTCAAGTTGAACCAAAATAGGTAGACTCTAATAAATGTTTCAAACAAATTAATGACAGTAAAAAAAAAAATAAAGGAAATAATGTATTTCTTTATGTATTTCTGATTTTTAAAAGAATATTACACAATTAAGTTGTTGTGTGGTTTTTTTTCCCCTTAACCTCACTTATAATATCTAGTAGGATGTCCTTATAAAATGGAAGGAAAAAAAATAGTTAATTTGTCTCAATAAGTACCATTATTAAGTAAGAACTTACCACTAGGCACTAAACATTTAACTTTGTAAAGCCACCATTTTCACCTCAGACAATATTTAAGATAGATACAGTCTCTTTAGTATTTACTATTTTCTTGTGTTTGTTTCACCTTATCACACAACATATTGTTGGACTTGGTATTAAAGGTGTTTTCCAACCTAACCAATTCTATAATTCTGTGATTCTTTATTGACTAAATACATGCACAGTTTGGTACAATTTCAAAATTAGCTCAGTGGAGACAGATCTTGGTGTTCATACAAGCTACTGTCTCAGGAGCCAGCCAGCTTCAAGTAACTTAAAAAACTGTGGCAACATAGATTGAAGGCAAGGCTTTTAATTAACATTACTGTTATTGCACAGTAACAGCTTTCAAGCATTGACTTCTACAACATCCACTGGATAGACACCACTCATTTTACTTGTGTTTTCCTTTTACTTATATTGTAATGGGAAGAAAACAAGGAAAGATTTTGTAGTTTTGGCTTGAGGGAGTTGGGGTGGCAGGGTTGATTTTTTAGTTTTCATTTCATTATTCTCTTGCAATCTGCTAATTTAAAATATACATATCCTACAGAACTCACTTCCTTTAACTTCAGGTCTTCTCTAATTGAGCTGCTTTATTTTACAGGACTCCAGCCCTCCCTCTAGAAAAACTCCTCTCTTTTTTTTTTTTTTTTTCATAATCGTGTAAAAGAATCCCTAACTACTCAACCATGATACAGTCTTTCACTACAACCAGTTTCTGAGGGAGAAAGCTCTAAATAATTATCAAAGTATAATGAACGTTGCTACTAAATGCTGACTAAATGCCTCATTGGAAAATTTGAAAGGCATTAATTCAGACAACAGTTTCTCTTTATCTGCTATATTTCCCAGTTCTAATTCCTCCCTTTCTATTTATTAGTAAAGCAATTTGCATGAAAGAAGCATCTTTGTTTCTTCAATATTCATTTCCTTTTTCTCATTTATGGTATCATTCTGCTTCATTGAAAACAATGGCAATTCTACTGGTTAACTTGAGGAAAGTAGGCCTGACAGTGAGAAATGCTGGCTGTCTTCAAGTCCCATTGAAGTAAACTGCCAGGTAACAGCCCTCAGAATCCTTTTGGATCAGAATCCCTGAAGTGCAACTTCATTTGTGTGGCTTAATGATTTGCCATTGCAGAAACACTGATTGCTTCATCAGGGATTATGACTTTAAGCAAAGAGTAAACAGCAAGAGTAGTTGGATTTCTAAGTCCACCCCTTCTGCAGCCTTTCCTTTTCATGCAAATAGCTCTAATTATACCAAATAGCAAAAGAAAGCAGAAAAAGCATGTCACAGAAAAGTGGGGTACAGGAAGCAGTTTCCATGCATTCCTGGTAGCTCAAAATTTGAACCAGCAGGAATTGTCTATCCCTCATTAAGTGCTCCAGAATAGCCAGAAGAATATGAAGCATTGCATCTTCAAGGTAGTAAAATACCTTTTGTTTTAGAATATTACGGGGGAAATCCTAATTGTTGATGAAACAATTCTGACACCGTTACAAATTGTTCTGGGCAAACAGATTTCCATCATGTTGCAGACTGGTTACATTTACAAAACAGTCATTTCCAAGAGGGTTTTTTACCATTTTTTTTTTGTGAGAATTGATTTGTTCATCAACAGGCCTTCAAACTTTTTATATGTGTACATGTCTGTAAATTTATCTGCCAGGGCCACAAAGTGGAATTTTGATTGGAAGATCCTTTCAAAGTCTGGCAAATGATGGTTGACTTTTCAACAGTGTAATCTGTGATCCCCATTTCCATTGGTTAGATATAATTCATTGTCACACACAGAGCATCCTCATTTTTTCTGGGCACATCCAGAAAAGAAATATTCTTCACAAACCATTTACATTCTGCTACACTTGATATATAGGCTGATGTGCACAAATTATCCAGTCAGAATCTTCCTTAGAAACACCTGTATTTTGTAGTACAGCTCATAATTTACTGTTTGTCAGGGGACCATATGACCTACTATACTGTGTCAATCATGGCCTAAAACTTTTTACTTAGAGACTTTGAGCTATTTTTTCATATTATTAGAGGAAGTCTTGACATCTCGTAAAATTTAGAAATGTGTTTTCACTGCATGAGAAGGAGACTGAAAATATCACTAATTAAGCAAAAGATAATATACTGTGTTTCAGGTCCAGACATGAATGAAGTTATTTACAGAATGTTTTGTGGAAAGCAACGTGCTAGCAACAGATAAGAGTTACTTGTTCTTTATTCCCTCTAGTGCAAATATAACCTCTGCTTTTTTCTCATTTAAAGCTTCAAATCTTATATCTGAAGTACATGGTATTAGATATAAAGTCTTTTAAAACAAAACTCTTTATTTTCTTATTTACATTTAAAAACTACTAAAACCAGCCAAAAGAACACCAAAAGATCTGGTGCTTCTAGACTGCACCTGGATGCCACCTCTGTATGAGAATTGTGCATAACTAAGCAAATTGCTTTTAAATTGATAAATCCAAAAAATCAAATGGCTGCAAAACCGTTTGGGCAAATCTTAATTTTTATTGTCTTAAAGCAAATGTCTATGCTGCCTTTAAAAATAAGTAATAGCTTGCAGCCCCCCAATAATCTCCTTTAAAAAAAAAAAAAAAAAAAAGGGAAAAAAAATATATTCAAGAAACCTGTCTCAGGAAAACTTTACCATTGTAATTTCATCCTTTGTTATGCTATCTCTTTCCCAGACTTCCTGAAACAATGTTCTGGACTCCACTCCCTTGAAGCAGGGTTGAACATTTGGTGGAGTGATGACCACATCTTCCTCTCTTCCAGGAAGATTTCATTGCAATTTGGGCAATCTTAAAATTATGAAACAGACAGCAAAGCCATTATAAGTAAAATACAGATGTTTATGTACATTATTTTAGGTTTAAGCAATGTGATTTCTAAAGGAGTACAGCAGAGTATAGAACAAGTAAATCCATCTCAATGTCATTACCTTGCTCCTGCTCCTCCATGTGATATTTTTTCACTGTAATACATATACTGTAACGTTATACCTGCAATACTTTGTCATGTACATCTTCAGGTAAGCACTGGCCATGTGACAGAGGAGTTTTTCCTGCATAACAAGATGTACTTCTACAATTCAGTCCTCAAATCACAACAGATTACAGTTTAAAACAAAATTGCAGAGATGACATTGCTATGACTCATTCAATCAGGTAATTTGTTACTGGTTCATCAACAAATACAGAGGAAGATAAAGCCACCTCCATCCTGCCATAAATTTAAACATAAGTGAGTTCTCCAGATATCTATTTTAAACTATTAACATGCATCTATTACTCAAATTCACCCAGTGTCTTGGGTTTGGCTAGAACTGGGTCAATTTTCACCAGGAGCTGGGAGGGGCCACAGCCAGGGTAGGCAACTGAACCAGCCAATGGGTTATTTGATGCTATACTGACATCATGCCCACTATATAAGGGCAGGGGCTTGGGCTCTGATGAAGGCCATGTTGTTGAGACAGCCTTAAACGGAAGGTTTGTTCTATATTACTTGTTTTTTTGTATTGTTTCATTACTATTATTGTTATTAATGTTGTTACTTCTCCTTTTGCCTTGTTCTATTAAATTCTTCTTATCTCATCCCACAGGGTTTTGCCTTTTTCTCCCTATTCTCCTTCCCATCCCACCAGGTCTAAACCGTAACACCCAGTGAATAACATGAGAGTTATCCTATTTATGTATTCAGCAACACAATAAAAATAATAAGAGAAAATTGTACATTACAATAATTTAAAAATTTAATTACATATTTTTATTAAAATTGTCTAAAATTCTAATTTCCAAAAATAGCAATCAAAAAATAATTAATTTTATACAATATCTATAATTAAGAGCTGACCTAAGGCTACTCTAGTTTATCACAGTAGACTCAAACATTTTTATTTCCATGCTTTTCTCCTTAACAATGATGCAAAACTGTATGTTAGGAAGAGAAAGTGTATAATACATTCTCTGTAAATGTCCTAGAAAAAGGAGAAATGAATTAAGAATTTAACAGAAATGGACTTGAAATCATTCCTCCCAGCCATGCCACGTTTTGCTGTAGAATGCGTTAGTCTACTTTCATGCATCACAAAAGTTAACTGACTGATTCATTAGAGAAGACAAAATCCATGATGTTAGTCATTTTAAGTCAACTGAAAGAAAATCACTGAGAAAAACACTGAGATACATTTAATACTGTTGGACTGAAATATTTTGGTTTCTGTGTGTCCTGTCCAGATGGATTCATTACAGAGAAAAAAAAAAAACAGGATGATGGGATAGATGTCATGGATGAAGAGAATATTCCTTTTGAGGTTCATCAAATTCAGGCATGCCATTAAGTGACACATTGAAGTTCAGGAGTGAAAAATTAGGTATGGTCTACTTCCCAACCTGTGTACTCAAGATTCACTGAAATCTTTTCCACAGCTTTATGATGAGTATTATCTGTGTCTTTCAGGACTAACACAGTCTTCCCCTCCATAACTTCTTTGATTTTCTTCACATAAGATACTTCTGGCACTTCTTTTTTAAATTTCCAAATATGTAAGAATGGAAGCAGGCTCCATTTAAGAATAAGATGATCAAAGGATTCATTTCTTATTTCTCTTCCATGGAAGCTCGGAAAATCAAGTCTGTTCAGAAGGACAGCAGTAAAAAGCTTAAAGGGAAGAGTGAGATTTTGCCTCAGAGAAAAGAGAGTTGGCTTCTTGATAAATATCAGAATTATCACTATTACCAGGTCAGAGACGAAATTCTCAAATATTCACGACAGGGTACCTTTTATAAAGTCCATACTTTGATGCATAACTCCCACAGAAAGTGAAAATTACTGGGAGGTATTGATGGGAGCTATGTACCAACAGAGCCTTTGGAAGCTAAATCATCAGTTGTCAGCTATTTATCTCATTCTCAGTGAAGCTCTAAATAGTACATTTTTTGACATGCTCAGATCTGTAGTCATAGATAACACATTTTTGTCCCAAGTGAAAATACTTCTTCATAGTTCAGGCAGTTTCAGCCAGAGAAGAACAATAATTTTAATTTTGCAGTGGTGTAGCAAAGTCAAGGCATTCAGTCTTCCTTAGTCTTACTAATTTTGCATTAAACTGCTCCTAGATCCCAAAGGCATACGTAAAAAAAAGAAAAGAAAAATAAAAAAGACTGAGAAAGTTCTAACAGCTCCAAAGGGGTTAAGAGCTCAAAGTATTAACATCATTTGAATAAAAGCCTTCCTATAACTATCTGTAGAAATAGTAGTGTAATACATCCAGATAAACACTAAGGTTCATTACTCATTTAGCTTAGAAAGTTCCTAAAATTAAAATAAAATTAAATTAAAAAAAAAAAAAAGTGCTGAAACTTCTTTGGCAATGGAAATATGAAAATAAAAATCAAGTCAAACAAAAATGTCTTGCCTTCTTAAGATAATCCTGCTCATTCACTTCATAAAAGTTGATCAGAAATAACTTTCAGGAAGAATTTAATCTCTACAGCTAAAATTCCTTATTTTAAAGTCAATTTTTACAGAAGAAAAAAAAAAGCAAGACCACTCTGGCTCAAAAATTGGTCTGTTGCATTAAAGCTGGTGGGTTTTTTTTCTAGAAAATGATCCACATGCCATTTAGGTTTAACTTCCATGAAAATCAACAGCTTTTAAGTGCATAACCTTAATTTCACCTTTGTCTGATTAAGTGTGACATCAGAAATATTTAATGCAGACCAAATGGGAAAGAGGATGTATTTGTTCTTCAAAGCAAGACCTCATTCAATGCACGTCTGTAACGCTTTGTTGCAAGAGTCAGAACTTGTTATTTTTAAGTAAATGTGGTTCAAATGTTGTAACCAGAAAACCACATGACCCCAAAATTCTAACCTTCTCCTTTTTTTGGATCCTATGGACTTAATCAAGTGCTCATAGAGCTTCATATTTTGAAGCATTGTCTTTTACTCCCGTCTTCCCTGTCCATATACCTAGGGAAGGCATATGCTATAAAACATTTAATATACACTAAGTTTTCACTCTAGCTTACCTCCCTGAAACTTGGATGTCTTCTATGCACTTAGATATTTTTTATTCTTCACCAGAAAATTTTCTTTGTTTCCTTAATTACTGATAAATAAGACTTTATAAAAAGTAAAATTTTCATCTGTCCTGGTTTGAGTGAGAACAGAACTAATTCTGTTCAGTAATTTTGCTTTTCAGCTCAGTTCTTTTAACTATAGAGCTGAGGGAGCCAAAGGGTCTCTGGGCTCTTTTCCCCTCTTGGACTGCTTTGCCAGCTTTGCTTGGCTTGGCTCAGGTCTTCTTTCGGTTCCTTCTTCTGAGCACCCAAGGAGGACTCTGTCTGTTCTGCCTTCAATCATGTTTTGTGTGTTCCTGAACCCAGTACCAGAATCCAGATCCTGAACACAGCTCCCGTCTGCTGCGGGGCCCAGTCTGGGACTCCCCTGGTGCCTGCTCCACAGCATCAGTGGTGATGGTGACATAAGTGCCATCAGGAGAGGGGGTTGGATTCGATACTGGTTTTGTATATTTCCATCTTTATTATTATTTTCATTAAAGCTGTTTTAGCTTCCTTTTCTAATTGCTAAATCTCTCTCCCTTACTGCCTTTCTTTTCCTCTTTGGGGAGGGTGGGAGTTAACAGAGAGCATCTGTTATAGGTCTAAAGGGCTGCCCTGACCCTAAACTGTGACATCAGGAAACAGCATGTAAACTTCCAAGTATGTTAATGAGGCAGGAAGTCCATCAGTGTCTCTCACAAGCTAGGATTCATCACTGAGAGCATCACTCTTTACCCCCATTACAAAGATGCTGAGAAAACAAAACTCTTGGGAAGTGTTCTGCCAAGTACAGCCTCTAACTGGTTCCCACCCACTGATGAATGATGGTTTTCCTGGTCAGCACAGAGCAGCAGCTTCATCAGGAAGCCAGGGTCCGTGACTTCCCTGCAAACATGATCTTCACAGATTCTGCCTTCCTGAGCCTGCTTCTCAGTTCTTATCTCTGCTAGTCCCCACAGCTTGCTTTAGGTCCCATACAACCACCCTCTCCCGTGACTATAAGTGAATCCTTTCTTTTACCTTCCTCTCTCCCTGCCCCAACTGCTCCCGCTCTTTGCCACCATTAAGAAGTCACAGAGGTACTATGAAACAATTCCCAAAAAAAGGCCATCAAAAGACTCTGCTTGTGCACAACTATTGGCTGAATTTGCATTTAAGATTAGATTCTGTCAAGCAGGTGAGTTCCAATGGTAAAAAAGATGAACAACTGAATTTTTTACACAGGATGCATACATATTTTATTTTGGGAAATACATTAAAAATTGTTTCTTAGTCCAGGATATCTATACAGAGTTCAGAATATGCAGAGTGCCCTTTTAAACTCTTTTAAGAAACATTTGTCAAATGTACAAAAACATTACAGAGAAACACTTGTTAATCAAAGCACAGTAAATGGATGCCATTTTTCAACAGTTCAAAACAGTCTCTAAACCAGTGCAAATTTTATTGCATTAAAGAAAGCCTCCCAGCTCACTTAATAAATTCTTAATTTATTCACACTACATCCTTTCATCCTCATCACAATACAGTTTATTTCAAGCTCCTAAAAGGAGTTAAATGTGCTTCTAAGAACAGCAAACAATCCCTTTTATTTGCACCACTGATTGATGCAGACTGAAAGAACAAAACCCCATCCATTTCTCTCCTATACTTCACAATATTATAAGCACAGTAGAATCTAGAACTAGAGTCCAATTCAGCCATTCAGTTTCCAAGAGTTAAAAGTTACAAGGGTGATTGATTGTTTTTTGAAAAGGTCTGTAATGAAAAGCTGATATACAGAAGGCACCTTAAAGTTTTTATTAGTTAAAAGAAAAAAAACCAACAAACCTTTGTTGAACATGTACAGTTATGTGAATAAGACAACCTGCTTACCATTTAATGAGATAAAGTTATCTGCACTGAAATAATTGTTGAATTAAGAGATTCAAAATGAGAAAACTACTGAGTGGATTTTTCAGTTACTTACATTTTAACAATTTCTTTTAAAAATATAATTTCTATGATCTAATTTAATATACATTTTGAAAATATCCCCTATGTTGCAGTTATTCAAGAAAAGCAGTAAACTCAATGAAAGGTATATTCTTCTAGCTGCAGCAATACAACAAGCCATTATTTCACAGTTAAAATGGAATAAAATTACTCATTCACAAGTGCAATGTAGCTTGAGCTTAACCAATGTGAAATTCCACTAGGAACAAGACTAAGTTACTTGCAAAACAAATTAATTTAGTTTGAAACACATATACTAAATAAAATAGTTTTCAATTTTCCATTAAAATTGTGTTGTCTAAACTTGAGTTACATAATACGTGAAGACAGGATATGACTATAAGTAATGTATGGATGCTTCCAGCAACATGAAAAGCTGGTATCTATTACTGTGCCAATACTGCAGTCACATCAGTCTCCTATATGGGGTTTTAAAGTTGTTATGTCTTGGTAATGTGCCAGACTATATTTATAATTCATAGAGAAAATTTTTGTCACCTAAGAATCCCAATGTTAAACCTTTAAGACCCCATTTGTGGTTTTCATTCTACAAGAAATAGCTATTTTGATATAGGCACCAAAGCTGTGTGTAACTGTTTTATAGCTGGGTGAAAGGTTAAGACATTATCTTCTCAGAATAACTGACTGCAGTTCAACATCCTTAGGACAACAATTCAAGGAAGTGTCTCTGTGATAATTGTTATTCCTACACAAGCTTTCTAAGTTCTTGGGCTTAGCTGAAATGCATTAACAGTTTGCATCTACATATGTAATCAGTTTGGTTGATGCCCCCATTTCGTGAGCACATTGCAGGTTTCGAGGTTAATACTGATCTGCAACCGTTTTCTTCACGCTTCTAGTTGAGAATTCCAAAACACACACAGGACAGCCACCTCCTTCTGAACACTGCCTTTTAAGCTACTAGAAAGATTATTTGAAGGGTAGAGTATTGCAAGTGAGCTACATGCTCTTTTTTTTCTGCTTATGCTGAGAGGAAAACAGAAGTATGATCAAGCTTATTCACACTTCTCCTTCACCACACTTCATGCATTATGAATTCAGATCAGATTTGGATTACTAGGAATGAGGTGTCAAACAGATTAGAAGCATTTGTAGGTAACTAAGTCATTCCTATGTAGCCCAAGAAGTTCAGGCGGTTACTAACTTGCAGAAAATAACTTATTATGCCTTTAGTGCCCAATTTTCAAAAAGACAAAACTGTCAGCAGCGTACGCACATAAAATTTAAAAGAATTTTCCCTGTATATTTTTGGCCAGATTTTCAAACGAGGAGTATTGAGCCATATTGAGCTGTTTTATGCCATGCCCTTTTCTTATGCAAGCTCATAGTTCTTTCAGCATTCAAATTAGGGAAGCCTACATCTCAGAAAGCTTGTGTAGTAAAACCTGCAGTCTCTACCTGTTTGCAGGAGGAGACCTAAAAGTCAAAGGAAGAACGGGACATGCTATCATTCATTTGAAAGGAGAAAAAACAACTAGGAAAAAAACCACAGTCCTTTATTCCTTTCAAATTTTTTTTTAACTTTTTTTTTCCCCCAAAAGCATCTCTTTAGATGAAAACTGCTTTCAGAGATCTTCCTTTTCATTTGAACTATGGATTTCATTCAAGAATCAGATGACAAGTTAGCTATTAAAAACTAGATATTAAAAAATCCAAGTGAAAAAGAGTAAGCACTTACTTCTGTTACTCTATGTTAAAGAATTAATTTCAATAGGCAGATTCAAGATTTCAATTAAGTACATGCAGGACTTCTACCACCCTGAAAGCCAGGTACAAACAACAGGAACGGAAGTTAATTTGTAGTGTACAGAAACGCCTATATGCAGAAGCAAAATCAAAGCAAGTTCAATCCTGCAGCTGTCTTTTTCCCCTCAGGCTTTTTTGTTGTTGTTTTTTGTTTGTTTGGGTTTTTTTTGTGGGTTTTGTTTGTTTGTTTGGTTTTGGTTGGTTTGGTTTTTTTGTTTCTTTGTTTAGTGTATATACCTGGGGAAAGTCTAACACTTCGCAGTAAATGCTGTTGACACAATCTGCTCTGCTGTTCATACCTCACTACTGGCTAATTAATCTTTTCAGCAACAGAACTGCAAGATTGTTTTGAAACAAAGGTGATCTGCTTACAGAATTTAGTTTATAATAATATTATTTACAATGGTTTAAAATAATTTGAATGTCACCAATCATCTAAAACAGCCATTCATTAGACATATTTTCTTTGAAATTTAATAATCCGGGAGAATTTAAGGATAACTAAAGCTTGATTCCTTGCAAGTTGCATCACATAGTCATATGATTTGTCCATTTAATACTCAAAAATTATCTTTGTATAGCTTTATGTTTAATATCACTATAGAATTGTACAGAAAAACAATGATTGTTTGATTTGTAGAAGTGTTAAAATTGGACGAATGCTTCAGAGAGACTTTCAATTTAAAAGGATGGAACTGCATATGTCTATTATGTAACAGGAGAAGAGAGGAAAACATGAAAAATCAAACTCTACTCTTCCATTGTGATTTAGGTCAAATATCTGCAAGCAGCCATGCATAAACCCAAAGAAGAAAAAGAAATGGAGGGGGAAAAAAAAAAAAGTCAGTGTGCTTTCTTGCTTTTAATTGTTGAGCAAGCACAGTATTTTCATCAGGAGAGGATCTGTCCCAGTAATATCCCCATATTAACTTAGGATCAGCACTTTGAGACAAAATAGAAAGAATCAGTTTATGATGCAAACGTATTTTGTCCTGAATAGTGCAAATCCTTTGTTTTAGCCTCATGAAAAAACAAAATTTGTTTTTGTTGTTTCATGTAGAAGCTGTTCCAGACAGATCTTCATCCCTCATCATTTTCAAGAATGAAAATTTTAAGAAAGCAAGCAGTATGAAGTAAATACATTCATACTTAGATGCAATTATAGTTTCAGCTATGTTCCTTTAATGTGCTACAAACCTTACTCCTTTTTTTCCTCTAAGAATAACTCCATCAGAAAAGCCACACCATTAAATTTCAGCAGAAAACCTGGAATAAATCTTACCATATTCCTCAAGTAACAGAAACATTTAAACTGTTGACCAGTATCCAGGCTCTTCTTGCCAAGCCTATGACTATTGTAGTCATTTAGATATGTGAGGTGAGGAAGCGTCTTACCTACTAGAAGCAATCCAAAAGATGGATTCATCTTTTCAGTTCATACGCTCAAGCACTTCATTTGTGCTAATATACACCTTGAAGACCACATTTATGAATTGAAATATTGAATTTGGACTATCAGTGCAAAATAATTAACCACAGGCTGCCATGAAACCATAGGGAGAGAATGATACAAAATTCAAGGAAAAGACACATTTTAAGCATACATGCATATAGTATAAAGCATTTCTTTTTTCAGACAGTATGTGTTTGACAAACCTTTTATGTATCCTAATCCTATTTAAGCTTCATATCTAATTTTTAGAAAGTCATACATTTCTGAGCTCCTTAGTGGAGAAATCTGTCATTTTTTTGGAGAAAGTGGCAGTATATTCATAGAATCTTTAACTTGTCAGATAGAAAATACAGGAAAACTGAGTCTAGGTTTCTGGTTTTTACAACTATAGGCATACATTATGAAAAGGTCAGCCAAAAATAATTTAGAGTACTGATTGGGATGAGGGTCAGGAGGACGGCAGCAATTTTAGGTACTGCGATCTGACAAAAACAAATGCAATATGCATAGCAACTCAAATATTTACATTCATACCTACATACTGCACACCAATAAAAAGATCCCTTTTTTGGTAAAAGTGATTTTAAAGAAATAATGAAGAATCTAGGTATTCTGTGGCAAGAAAGGTATCTCATTAAAATAGACAAATATTGGTGGCCCTTAAGAAAGTCAGCAACTATAGGGTGCTGTTTCACCATCAGCTATTTGAACAACCTGATATTGTGGGAGAAAGTTTTGAGGAAGGAAAAAGGAGATGTATATATGGGGGGGGGGGGGGGGGAGAAAAAAAAAAAAAGCGCAAACAAAAACAAAAAACCCCCCTCTTCTCTTACTAAAGTTTTAAAACATTTTTATTGTGTTTTCCCCATTTCTCCATG
>WUAM01000191.1:409479-428142 GCA_024336885.1 Actenoides hombroni
CTCCCTTATTCCCTTTCTCCTTCCCTTTGGGGAGGGAGGGGGGTTAACAGAGAGCATCTGTTATAGGTCTAAGGGGCCACACTGACCCTAAACCATGACATCATCCTATCTTATTTATATGGAATTATTGGTATCTCTACAAGCTCTGAAAAACATGTGGGTAATGATTGTATTTTTTCAGTCTGCCTGTCATTTGCTTCTTCAGAAGCAAATCCTTTTGTTTACAGTCAGGGCTTACAACCCCTGTTTATTAAACAAGCAGAACCAGAACAACTATACCCACATGTAATTCTCATTGTTACAGGCTTTTTTTTCCTTTTGACAAGAAAATATTGAGTATCATGAACAGATAACTATCCAAACAATTGCTCTTCCACAGCACTACATGAGAAAGGATCATAAGACAAAAGGCATATTGTGGTCACTTATCAAAATTAAGCTTTTAATGCTGTACTAACTTACAGTGATATTAGTTTTGCTTTTACTAATAAGACATAGTGTTCTTCAACCAATTATCTACATAAAGTATTTGCCAAATTCATTCTTTTGGATACTTGACAGACAGAACTTTATAATAATGAGTGAAATTAAGACTTGGATATTGGCTTTAAGATTGTATACACATTTTTAGATTCATAGGAGCAAATCACACCCAATTTTCGTCATTTAAATAGTTGCACAAACCTATGGTGCAAAAACTTATTTCAAAGCAAAGGGAGGGGAGCAAAACATAAATACCATATTAATTATGTAACTATATATATTTAATATTCATATATCTATGAAATCAGACAATGCCTGCCTCAGGCCAGAAATATAGGAAAAAAATGTTTATCTGAATTTGTTCTGAAAGATTATTGTACTTTAAAAAAACAGAAAACATTTTTTAAAAGCTGACTTAAGAACCTCATCTCTATGGAAACCCTCCATGGCTGTGAAAAGAGAAGGGCATCCCTAGGGAGAGGATCAGGATGGGAGCCTGTCTGGGGAGCCTGACTGAGAACCTGACTGAGGAGCCCACCATTCGCCTGGAGCACTCTCTCTTCTCACTCCCCTCAGGATGCTGAGAAGACTGGCCTCATAAGGCAAAAGCAAGTTTATAAAGCTAGTCTCCCAGTATGTCATTCTGCCATAATAAAACATGTCTACCCAAGTAAAGCTCACAAGTACTGAATTCAAGTAGCTCCAGCATTTTAGAATGTCAAGATTTTGGAATTCCCTTCTGAAAGGAGTGCTTTTTCACTTCAGAAAAAAAAAGTTTTCAATTTCAATAATTTCTCTCATTCTGAACTGTAATATATGATACACAAACTTATTGCCATAATCAAAGGGTACCATAGCAAAGATTTCAGGCAAAAATTACATCTTGTTATGAGTTAAACTTATGTTTCAAAGACTATGGAAATTCCTTCAAAAGGCCTATCATTATTCTCTACTGCCATCTTTAATATTCCTTGACTGAAAGCATTGAATATATAGGAAAAGCAGAAAAAGAATATTGTTATTGTTGCATGTGAAAATGCACAGAAAATAGAAGAAATATACTCTAAGATTAAGGTAATTACAGATAATAAAAGTTTCCTTTCTAGCAGGTGATCAGTTTGTACTCTATAGAATTTTGTTAAGATACTATCTTTTCTAAAAAGAATTAGTATTATTTGACATTGCTCTTTGCATTAGTCTCAGTGACTAGATTAATGATATAGAATATGAAATTAAAATGATGAAGCTTGACTTTATGTGAATGCTAAATGTTCTTTTAATCATTTTTTTATTTTCCTGGATTTGTCAGGAAAAAAAAAAGTTACTATTTGTTGAGATGAAAATTGCAGTGCACTATGTAGACATCAGTGTCTTATCTCACTAATCACTACATAAACTCATATGGCAATTTCTACCCAGAGGGACCTGCAACCTAAAAGTAGTCCCCTGAAGGGTCTACTTGATTTTGCTTTTCATGTAAACAAAATATCAGCAGGTGACACTGTCCACATTTCCTTTGATTGGCACTATAACAGCAACTATCTTCCAAGTCTGTCTCCTTCTACAGGCATCTCATTATTTTGCCTGTAGAGGAGTGATTACGAATTCAAACATGTTTGCAGCAGCACAAAAAGCAAGCTTCTTTGCTCATATTTCTCTGCAAGTGTTCTACTTCCAATCACTAAAGAGTATTTTTCTGCTAGATATTTCTGTGTTAGGTATGACACACATTGCTATGGGAGATGAGTTAACCTGCACTGATTTCTTCTTCAGTGGCGAAAGTCTCGCATAAGTTTGGTGCAGAGAAGGAACATTTTATGTACAATTCTGGATACTTTTTTGGCTAATAAACAAACTGACAGCTATATTGATTTGAGAGCACATTTTTCTGGACCATCACTTTATGTTCCTTTGTCTACCTTGGCCTAGATTTTTGTCTTTCATATATAAGCCTCAGAACTGACATCTATTTCAGAGTCTTAATGAATTGTGAGATACGTAGAAAGAACAGAGTATTGGGTGTAGATGGCAAAGTTTTGGTAGCAGGGGGGCTGTAGGGGTGGCTTCTGTGAGATGACACTAGGAGTTACCCATGTGTTGAACAGAGACAGTTCCAATTGGCTACAAGATAGACCCACTGCTGGCCAAAGTTGAGCCCATCACTGACATAGATAGCACCTTTGTGATAACATGTTTAAGAAAGAATAAATGATGCTGCACAGCAACTGTAAGAGAGAAGAGTGAGAAAACATGAAAGAAACAACCGTGCAGAAACCAAGCTCAGTGAAGAATTGGAGAATGGTTTGTTGAGCACCTGGCAGCAAACCAAGGTTAAGCCAGGACAAACTGAATGCAAAGTAGTCTCCCTGATACTGAATTATATATTGGAGAGCCTAACCCTCTGTAGCAGGGCTAGACGTGCAATGCAGGAGACAACTGCAATACCCCTCATGTCCCACCATTCAGTCAGGCTGATGAGGACAGTTTGAGAAGAACTAATAATAGCCTGTGTCTTGCACGGGAGGCATCCAGTCTCTTCTCTTGCATCTTGTTTCTAAGTCCCAAGGGAAAACAAAGGCATAGGAATTTCCACTGAGACATGCTGACAAAGGTTATTATGCCAGGCCAACCCTGACCAATTTATACTACCCTAATAATCATACTGTGGGGAAGTAGAGCATCCTTGTTTCTTTACTGTAAAGCTTCAGTTATTCTCTCAACATGTGTAAAAAATAAAAGCAATGTTTTCTTTACTCAAGTATTTTAGGAATCACTGCCCAGTTGCCTCCCAGAAAAATCCTTTCTTACAGGGATATTACTTTTCAACTGATAAAACAGTCTACGAATGTACTACACTCCACACCTTTTGACTTAAATAGTTTCTTTAGTATATCTCAATTCTTGCAGTATTTCTAGTAATAGTATTCCATATTTCATGGAAGACCAAACAGATTTGTTGTTCTAACAGATTGACATGTATATAATCTATCTCAGCTGCCCTTTTACATAAAATTCTCTGAAGCAGGCATTTACAATACAGCTTCTCTTCCAGATTACTATTCAGTTTGAAAATCATACATATGTAGCTAAAAAATAAATAAATCTCTACAGCCGTACTCTGTTATTTACCTGACAATTTCAGTAATTAGTTTGTGTTCACTTACACTAAATTCCCATTAAAAAGACATGAAATCTTTTATCCCAGAAGACCAAGACCAAAGCTTCTTTCTTTATCTGAGCATATTGATGAACAGTTTTAGTGATAGCTCATTATGTGAAGGAATTTCTTTGTTCTTTCTTTTTGAACCAGATTTTCTCAAAGAACAGTATCAGACCACCTATTGTACGTGTCTAGAGACAGTTTGTTCATTAATTTACTCTCAACTATTTCAGAAATTATGCCTTTAATTCCTTATGCTCTTTATTAAGATACTTACCTGATACCTGTCAGACACTTTTGCAGCAGAGCACTCTCAACTAACTAGCAGCCAAATTATGCACATTATCCTCCATACTTCAGTACTCAAAAAAAATCTTTTCTTGCCACTCTTGTGTTCGAGAACAAACATGTCTGAGAGCTCACTCATACAGTGACTTAGTTCCAGTCTTTGCTATGCTAACTTCTCTTCTAGGTTTGTTGTTTCTATTACATAGATTTTTTTTAATTTTTGTTTCTATAGTCTTAGCCTGAGCTCTGAATATTTCCAAAGTTATTGATTATTTCTTATCATCAATCTTGTTCAACATATTCATCAATGATCTGAATGAAGAGATGGAGTATACCTTTAGTAAGTTTGTTGATTATATAAAGCTAGGAGGAGTGGCTGATATGCTGGAAGCTTGTGTTGCCATTCAGTGAGACCTCTACAGACTGGAGAGTTGGGCAGAGAGGAACCTAATGAAGCTCAGCAAAGGCAAGTGTAGGGTCCTACACCTACAGAGGAATAACTCCATGCACCCATACAGGTTAGGGATTGACCTGCTGGAAAGCAGCGCCAGAGAAAGACCTGGGAGTCCTGCTGGACAACAGATTAACCATGGGCCAGCAATGTGCCCTTGTGGCCAAGAAGACCAATGGTATCCCGGGGTGCATGAATAAGAGCGTGGCCAGCAGTTCAAGGTTCTCCTCCCTCTCTACTCTGCCCTGGTGAGGCCAAATCTGGAGTACTGTGTCCAGTTCTGGGATCTTCAGTTCAAGAGAGGTAGGGAACTACTAGAAAGAGTCCAACAAAGGGCTACAAAGATGATTAGGATTCTGGCTCATCTCTCTTATGATGAAAGGCTAGAGACCTGGGTCTATTTAAACCTGGAGAAGAGAACACTGAGAGGGGATTTTATCAATGCTTATAAATATCTAATAGGAAAGTATAAAGAAGATGGGGCCAGAGTCCTTTCAGTGGTGCCCAGCAACAGGATAAGGAACAATGGACACAAACTGAAACACAAGCAGGAACATGAGGGAAAACTTATTTACTATGGTGGTGACAGAGCACTGTAAGAGGCTGCCCAGAGAGGCTGTGGAGTCTCCTTCTCTGGAGCTATTCAAAATCCACCTGAATGTGATCCTAGGCAACCTGCTCCAGGTGAACCTGCTTTAGTAGGGTGTTGGACTAGATGATCTCCAGAGGTCCCTTCCAACCCCTGACATTCTGCGATTCCATGATAACACTTTGAACTGTTTTCCCATAGTGTAAATCACCATCAGACTTAGTAGCTGTTGTAACTTCAAAATTTCTTACAATGCATTTTGGTGACATACCTCAGGAACAAAGCATAACTAAAAAGTCAGTCTTAAAAACATCATCTCTAAGCAATGGATGAACATGCAAAGATGCAAACCTTGTTTTTCTAGTGACCCATGCCAAAACCCTGTTATCAACCAAGCTTAGTGAAAGACTTTGTATTAAACATTTTTTCTAGAATTTTTCCCATTCTAGGTAGTGGAAAATGTTCCCTTCTGATAAAGTTATTTAGCTCTTTTGGGTCCCCATGTATGCAGAGGTTATACATTCAACACAGTGACTAGTGAATGTGCATACTTGGCCCTATTTGTAAGGCTCACCTTACAAGCTCCTCTCCTGAACCTCTGCCTTCAGGTCAATGGAATGCTTTATTGGCATGAATCATGGACTAGTTGGACTTTTTTAGCTTTGTACTGTACTTTATTGAGAATATCTCTACCCTTAGTAAATTACTTCAATTCTTCATGTCTTTTCCTGAGACTGAAAGCTTGACATCTTTTTTAAGCTATCATCTGAACCAACATGCTATTTTGTAATCATACTGTTTCAAACAGTTTATTTTTCAGACTGCTATTTGCTCATACAGTTAATCCACACACCAAGTCAGTTCAGATCATAACCAAATCCTGGGGTTTACTGAGTACTTTCTCCTGCCTTACATTTTAAGATTTCAGGCTGAAAATAGGTGGAGAGTTTATCAATTAATTTTTGTTTAAAACACCTATACTTTTTCTGTTGAATGAGATGTACATACATCCTCTGGCTTCACAGCAAGCTGTCTGAGATGAGACAGAGGGCTCCTGAGCCAGAAATACAGATATCTGTGAATTCTCTTTCTGCTGTACATATAGTGTATAGGTAGAAAATTAATTACTTATATCCTTCTCTAGTTGTGTCCCAGAGATCCTTTCAGCTTCTTAGATTATGCTCTCATTTCACTTTATTCCTTTCAAGGGTTAGGGTTGGGCCAGCTACTAGACAAATTACATATGCCATTACATATGCTCTCTATTAACACCTCTCCCTTCCCAAAGGGGAAGAGAAAGGCAATAAGGGAAAGAGATTTACAGACTGGAAAAAGAAACTGAAACAGCTTTAATGAAACAATAAAGATAAAATTAATATATGCAAATATTTACAAAAGCAATACCGAACCCAAGACCCCACCACTCCCTATTGCATTTACATCACCATCACCACTGATGCTGCAGGGAAAGCACTGGGGAAGTCCCAGACTGGAATCAGCAACAGATAGAAGCCAGATTCAGAAGCTGGATTCTGAAACTGGAAACAGGAGCACACGTATTGAAATCAAAGGCAGAAGGACGGATGGAGTCCTCCTCAGACACCAGTGACTGGAGAAGAGAGATGAAACCTTATGATCCCACAGCTTTATACTTAATATGATGTGCATGGCATCGAATATTTCATTGGTCAGTTTTAAGTAACATGTCCTCTCCTCTCGTCCCCACAGGTTCTTATTTAAAACACTCCTATACGGTGCGCAAGACTTAACAGTGACCTTGTTTTCTATAGAAGCAAGTATATGCAAGTGCCTTTCTGCACACCAATCCTTAGTAGTAATTATAAACATCAAGTGTTATCATTTCTAGAAGCAGACACTGTCTGCAAAAATACGCCGCTAACTTCAGAAAGTGCAGTCAGTTAGAAGAGACTTAACTGAAAACGAAAATCAATGAACAGAATTTGTTTTGTTCTAGCCCAACCCAGGACAATTCCAAATCATTTATGGTATTAAAAAATTGATTTATTTCTCAATTTTCCCAAGTTCTGAGCAATTTGCACTATGCAGTGGTAGCCTCTATGCGTCCTCTATTGGTCCTCTTTGCTGCAAGGATTTGTTGGACTCATGTTCAACTTGATGTCCACCAACACCCTCGGGTCCTTCTTTGCAGAGATGCTTTCCAGACAGTCGCTTCCCAGTCCATACTGGTGCATGATGTTGTTTATCCCTTCCAAGAGGAAGGACTTTTCATTCCCCATGGTTGAACTCCATGAGGTTCCTTAGCCCAATTGTCCTGTACAGCCTGTACAGGTCCCTCCGAAAGGCAACACAACCATCTAATGTATCATCCACCCCTCCCAGCTTTGTAACGTCTACAAACACAAAGAAATGATTAACCTAACTAGAAAAGATCTAGTGGGTTTGACGAAATTAATACAAAACACTTCAGCAATAACACAAGTGACACCCTCTCTTAAACAACAGCTGCCTGCCCCAGGATAAAGTATTATATACTCCTTGCTGCCCTAAGCTTTTCCAGGGCAAGGGAAAAGGTTGCTTTTGGACAAAACATCCCTCCTCATATAACCTCATTATCCTAGCATTCTCAGCCTGGCACCCCCATATTCTTACTTCATTTTGAAACATAAGGACATCATTGTTCTCCCCCAAATGTACTCAAAGTCCTCTGTGAGCCTATTTCTTTCTGTGACACTTTACCCAGTTGCTTTCATTAAAGCAATCCCTTTAATGATCCTTAAAAAAAAAAAATTATGGAGTTCTACATCATTCTCAGTTGATTTTCCTTCTGTTGAGCATGCTGCCTTTCTTGAAATCTCTGTCAAAAACTAATATTGAAACATCTTCCTGCCAGGTGGAACAGCATGTGTGCATCATAATAAGTTAATGATTTTTTTATAGCTAGCTGAGCAACAGGTCAGTTGTTAACAGATTCTGTTTTTCTCATAGACAGAGAATAATTTGACATACAGATAGAGATGAGGGTAGCATGTGCATGTGTGTGTGCTTTGTTTTCCAGTTCATCTGATTCTACAATGCCTGCGATAGTGTTGGCTGTATTTAGACTCTGCTTCTTTTTTTTTTTTTCTCAATGGGATGTTTTGCATTAAGGAAAACTACACAGTAACTATACCCGAAGTCTTAGGACCAGCAACACAGATGCTCAGCATCTTCTCATAATTCTCAAGACCAACAAAATGAATACATGGTAGAAGATGAGAGGCACCACAGGAGCTTGTGGGATTGAGCATTTGTGTGAAAGAAATATTTTTTGGTAAGTAGCATTAGCTGAAAAAGTTCCTTGACATGTGTGCAGCAAGGCAGCATAAATGTAATGAATGCTGAGGATCTGGATGACTTTGTAGCTCATGCAGAGAATAATTTCTCTAAATATTTTTTGTAGCATCTGGCACATATTGAAACAAATTCTCTGCTAAGGAAACAGAGCAATATTCTATTGATAACACTGGCCAATTTTCTTAAAGAATGAATTTGACTTACTGTGTTTTCTAACATTGCCTTTAGGCTGACATTTTCAGTCCCTCATACTAGATTTGAATGCTAGGGCTCCCTAGAACACCAAAGCCCATGGGACAGTTTTGAAAAAGTATATCTCACTTTAAATGTCAGAAACGTTACATTTCCCCATATTTTAAAATGTGATTTCCCATAGGAATATGTTTCATCTTTATATAGTTTAAAAAAAAAATGATTGAATAATAATAATCGTGACATCCAAATTAACACTCCATATAATAATTGCATTTTGTAGTTGTAGCTTTGTAATCCTATCACTATTAAAAGCATTTCTTACAGGTTTTGAATACCAACCATTTGTGAGTTTGGGTGTCTTAGCTATAACATTCTTTCCTCACCTTAATTAAAAGTAAGATGATAAATATTTGAAAACTAGGAAGAAGTAATTTACATTATTGACAGAACCTCAAACAAAACCTCTTTTCTTTTTTAGGAAATACAAATGAACTCAGTAAGATTGTCTGACTGCTCAGCATTTGAGAAAGGAACAGATATGAAACCAATTTTTTTTTTTGTTTAGTTCCTCTTTAAGAAGGACAATCTCAGCCTCTTCTATTGTCCAATGCCAAGAAGAACCTTCACAATAATACTACTCTTCCCTATGCTGGCAAGGCTGCCTCACCAAGTACTACAGTATTTTAATCACAGAATTTTTACCATGTTTCTTAACACCACATGTTAAAGTCTGTCAGAAGCACAGACAGCAGATTAATCCTATGGAGAGCTAAATTCAAGATTACACAACATGCAAATACCATCTAAGAAGCAAGACAGTACAAAATTTATGTATGGGCAGATGGGTTTATTCCACACACTGTTCCATTGAGTTCAGTTTCTGTTTCTTCTGTATTTATGGAAATCATTGCACTACAGCATTTCTTCTTCTCAGATTTATTAGGAGGTAACAAATCTCATGAGTCTTTTTCTCATAATTAGACTCACCAAGTCACTCATATTTTCTTCTAGCAATACTAGCCTCCTTCCATCAACACTTCCTACTAAATTTTACTTAAGACACTTCTTTAAACCTAGTCACTCACCTTCCTCCCACGGACCAGCAAGGCCTGCTTCTTATTTTATGTCTTTTTCCCATAAGTCATGAAAGCCCTCGATGTTGCCTGTAGGCAGCTGTGATAGCTTCTAGACACAAAAGTTAGCATTTTAGTAACAGTGCAGAAATGGTGTCTTAGCAAGTTGTCGCACCATCTTCATTGCCTTCATCTGCTAAAATTAGAGTAAGGGGTTTTGAATCCTTTCCCTTGGAATTGAACTTATAGATTCATTCACTCTTCATCACAGTGGCTGTTAAAGGCTGTCAGGCAATTTGCAGTGATTAATTGGGAAATGATTGTAGACTCAGAACACTGAGGTTAAAGAATTTGAGGATGACATATAAAAGTATGGCTAAGTAATTATGCCCACAAATGTGGTATTTAATATGAAAGGCACACGTGAGACCTTCAAGTGCATATAGTTACAAGATTAAGCAAAGGCTGCCTGCTTTTAGCTGGCCATGTCATGTTCTCCTGAGTCCCAGGCTTTCTACTGTTGCATTACAAGTCTCCGTTTCTTCCTTCCACAGAAAAAACTTGAGCCATTTTTATTCTTTATTTCAGATTGCTTTTCCCTGGTAATTTATTCCATACATTTATTACAAAGTACGTGAAGCACATAAGTTAGTATTGTGTTCCCTTCTGTGGAGCATGTAACTCCAGTAAGTACTGAAAATAGTGAATTACATAACTGAATTCCCATGTGAAAAAGTAGCATGCCAAGATGATGCATGCTAGACAATGCAGTTAAACCCCCCAAAGTGGTACAGTAAGTAATGGTTTCAAATAAAGAGTGTCATTTTCTTTTCCCGTTAGGATCAGGCTGTTTTTCAGATCTCATGGACTCTTCCTAATAACTATAATAAAAAGCATCCAATATGCTAGGGTTCAAATGTATTATGTATAGATCATGTCATGTTTTTATAGCTGTATTTGATTGCCTGTTTATGCTTCTCTGCAGTCTGCATTCAAAGTTCAGATACTCTGTGTTCACTTTGAGTGCTTCCCATAGGGAAGGACATTGCAAACAGGATAGCCATAATCTTCACAGATCGTGGTAATGTGTGCTTTAGGGGACAGCAGAGATCCTCAGACAGCCTGTCAGCACAACCAGTTTCCCCCTGCCAACTCCTTTTTCTTTCTGCTGTGGATTACTGGAGGTATTTAATCCCCTTTTTTTCCCCTAAGAATGTCCTTGAACCTATAACTAATCATAAGGTCTTTTCAGACTACAATTTATCTATGCCAAACATAAGGGAAATTGGAACAAAATCAGTTGTAAAAAAGTCATGTTAGAAATAGAAGCTAAAGTTATAGATGATATTTTAACTGGAAGATCTTGTATAGGCCTAAGAAAAAGCATTAAAAGGAAAGCACAGAAGAAAAGAAAAGAGAGAATAAGGTCTGGAGAACGATATTGTTGTTGTGAAACCCAGAAAAGAAAGGGGAAGAAGTGGAGAAGCTGACAACAGATAGCAAAGGAAAGAGGGAAAGAACAAGAGAATGTGCACAAAAGGGAATGTGCAAAAGCAGGAAAGAGTAAAGGAAAGAAACTAACATCAATGAAAAAAAAAATAAATTAAAAAATCCACACTTTGTAAGAGAATGGCAAGAAAAAGGTAAATTAGATTATCATCCCAATGGAAATTAATTTCATACCTATAGGTCCTATAGCAGACTGCTCTTGCCTCAGATAAGAAGAGAGTGGCCTTTCTGTGGAATTTATCACCCAGCATGAGAAGAGCATTTCACCGTGTGTCTCCATTGTTCTGGCCTGTCTACTTGCTGTAAAGTGAGGAGAGCAGAAATGTGACTTACAGCAATTTCTCCCTGGAGGAAGGGCGAAGCCCTGTAACACTTATGTATTCATTCAAGATATACAGGGTCTCTAAGTCTACTGCTGACCTTCATATGTTTAGATAAATTTAACTTATACCAAGCATATGAGCATATCTTTAATCTCACTTAATTCTGCTGTGGGAAGACTGAATCCGAAGTCTAGGATCACTGCACAGATGGACTAGCTTCTACTAAGGCAGAACTCTAAAAATCTGTATTTTCTGAGGTTTATTATTTCACTAATATATTTTTATTTATTTTGGAAACATTTAGAAGAGTCCTTCCCTATTAGAAAATCTCATTTTCTTACCCAGAGATGGGAGCAGTTGTTTCTTTAGTAAGACAATAAAAATCCAATTTTTGCTTTAGTAGCATAAGCACTCTACATAAACTTCAGCTTTTTGCTGAAGTGAAGCTTTTGCTTAGTGGAGCTAAAACATCTTGCAGAAGAAAAGCGAGAACTTACTAGGCGCTTCATTTTCCCTCCAGAGAAAGAAGTGTTCTGTTCTATGTGATTTGCATCTTTCCAAATTGTAACAATGCATACAATGGTATCACCATCTTCACTACATACTCTGATGATACTGCATTCTGTCAATAATGTGCCAAGGAAATTGCCTTTGTGTCAACATCAACAGAAAGTTAAAAAAACCAACAAAACAAACACACATGCAAACAAACAAAATAAATCCAAACCCTTTTCTTTCCATTTTTATTCTCAAAATGTTCTAAAAGACCATTTCCCACCAAAGAGATCACCATTTGCACATGTTTTGGTATTTTTGCAAGCCATACAATGACTGGGCTTCCTTAGCTGGTGATTTTGACATTATGCAAGAAGGGAGCATTCTCATGCTAATTGTCCAATCCAAGCCATTCATTAAAGGAGGGTCCTTGAACAGAAAGTTGAGTTGCTAGTGGATTGAAGCAGAGAAGGGAAAAAAGACGGTTTAAAACTAGTTTTGCCATTTTAAGATTTTTTGAGGATTTGTCTTGATTTTCCCTGCTTTTTAAGTAAAAATATTTACTTTGGACTACAAGATACTAAATGTCAGTTTATGTAAAAAGGCACCTTGTTGTAAGTATAACTATCTAGTGTAACTATTTGGACAAATAGTAATTACATGAGTTACAGGACAGTATGAAATCATTGTCTCATTTGTTAAACGATGCCTATTTTAGAAGTGTGTTTGTGAGTCATGTTTTCCCTTACGGAAATGAAGACATTTTTTATCAACAGGACTAGAAATAATCATAATGTCATATAAGAGTAAATCAGACATCTGCAAAAAGGGTTTTGAAGTACAAACTGGGTTTTATATAAGAATCCACTGTCATAAATTTTTTTAGCTCACTATCAGAAATTTTTTTGTTGCTAGGATTAGAGTACAGAAGTTCCAACATATGAGAGAAAGATATATTTACCTTAATATAGCGGGGTAATAAAGTTACTGATAAATATTCATTGGCAACTAGGTCCATCAAGAGTGACTTCATGATCAAGTCTTCAAATTATGGGCCCAACACTGTTGCCATTGAAATGGGTAACAAGAGTATATCTGACATCAATGAGAGCAGCCACTCAACCTGTGCCTTTCACAAAGCAAATATCTTTCAAAATAACAGAGGCAGAGGTACCTAACCTCTTACAGCACAGCTTTTTATATTACATTACGTACAATTTTTGAAGTTGGAAAGGTGATGAAGTGACAACAGCAATCACTATAGAGATGGCACATAGATATGGCTGCTATAGTTGATTTTCAGGCAAAAAGAGACACTTCAGAAAAAACTAAAATAGGATAGAAGCTAAAAGAGATGGCATTTATACATGACACACAAGACACAGCACATATTTACACAGTCAAATCCAGCTCACCCACTACTTCAGTAGTCCCACTGAAGTTACAAGTATTAATCATGTAAAGATGGCAGTAATTTCATGTTATACATAAACAAGTATAAAAGTCTATAACTGATTTGATAGTTATCCTTGGCAGGGAGGATGAGGGAAGGATGGTTATCTCTTATCAGACCAGGGCAAGGCTTTAATTCCTGAAGAGAAACTCCAGGAAATACACCAAGAACTTAATTTATTTGGGTCTAATTAACACTGGAGTTGCTCTAATCCATAATTACTAAGAGTAGAAAATGCCAAATTCAATAAAATCCATGTTTCTCTGCAGTACTCTTCAACTGATTTAGGGCCAAAGTCTAAAATATTCAAGACCACAACAGGTGTCACAAGTGCTGAGAACACTATCTGAACCAGCTCCAAAGTCTTTGGATCCAATGTATTGTAAGTAATGATAGTTCATAAATTATTGAATGTCTCTATTCAAGTAATTAAAATATAACATCAAGCACTTCTCAAACACTTGAAAACAGAACTGCAGAATATCTTTTCTCTTGACCATGAGAAGAAAATGACTCGGGTTTGGAGTAGTGTACATCTAGTAAATGTCTAAGGAAGAGAGCAGGCGTTTTTACATGTGAAAGAATTGAGCATGTTGCCTTTGTACAAAGAAGATCTAAGCTTTCATAGACTCCATACTGTAGTTTATTTTCAATATGCAGGAATTCTGTGTAACTATTTTATGAGGAAATCGTTAAAACAGGCCATAGTGGTTGGGTTTTTTTGACAGAGGATTTATAATCTGTTTTTATATTTGGTGTGTAGCTTAGAATATAATATTTTTGTTTACTCATATATATATTTATACACAAATTCACACACATACCAAAGTTTTTAGATGAGGTTGAAGAAATGCGTAAGTGAGCAACGTCTAAATGAAACCTCTAGACCACAATTTCTCAGACTGCAGTGTATGTGAACCTTGGGTGAATAATTATATGCCTTCTCCTGCTCATGTACATAGATGAGAGGGACTGCTGCTGCTGCTGCTGCTGGCACTTCTACATCATGAAGTCTTCAGAATCCTTACCTAAATTATGCACCATATTTAATTCATGCCAGCCCAGACATTTTCTTTAACCAGTTCAGTGTTTCTGGTGTTTCCATGTTTATGCCAGCTCAAACATGTCTGGTAGACTTTAAAAAACAAATAAGAAAATGAAAACATCAGGGAGTTTTTCATAGGTTTTTGGGGAGTGAAGATGAAATCTTAGCTATATTCAGTCAATAACAAAATGCACAGTGATATTAATGATGCCAGAACACAACTGCATGAGGCATATTCCTGCTTGTACAGAGAGAGGTAGTGTTCAAAAGAAACCCTGAATAGCTAAATACCAAAGTAAGACTTAAAGCAGAAGTTACTTTAAAAATATTTTTACTCACAGGCTCAAAACCCCAGTAGTCAACTGAAAGGAAGAACAAATAGGCCATCCATGGACAAAATTAACCAAGATCTGAGACATTTTATTCTAGAGGAGAGCTAAAACTTACACTGCACTTTTCATTAGTAAACTCTGCTTCTTTGAGCTTACAAAAAAAGAAAACCAGGGAGCATACACTGGTAAGATGCATACTGATATACTGTTACAAGATTCACTGTGAATATAATTTTGCCACTGAAGTAAAGATTCTTTTTTTATCCCTAATTTGGCAATGTTAGGTAAATATTTAACATCAGTACCAAAGTAGGCACTTACTGTTTCTTTTTGAATCACCATGGAAGAAGAGAATACCACAATTTAGGCATCCAAACCCAAAGATCTGTCACTGGGAAAGAGGCCTAAACATTGACAGAAAGCTGGCACCAGCGCAGTATGCCAGTCTTTGACTCAGTCATGGGGAATTTCTAAGTAGTCACTTGCATACTACTGCCCGTGGGTCCAAATCCAGCAAGGAGAATGGCAGCTCCAGTCTCAGACCTCTTTGGGAAACCAGTCCCCTATCTTTAATGCAAGTCTCAATTTATTGCCACTATTCTACCTGGATTTCTGACATAGCTACATGGTTTTGTGACAAGAACTGGCTCATACCTTTCTGGTATGATCTCTTCAGTTAAGAAGGTATGCATTGATTGTTCCACAGGGGAAGTTTCATAGGACTTTTTTTTTCTCAAAGACACCAATTACAGTTTTGGTATTCTAATTATTATGATTTAGTAGAAATTGTCAAACTGCTCAGCAAAACACAAAACCCAGATGGAACATACACTTTGCCCTAAAAATCTTGAAATCTAAATGAGACAAACAATGTAGTCCAGACACATAAACGTACTCGATCACCACCAAAAGGCATTAAGGTCAAACATTACAGTGCCATTTGTTTTTAAAACAGCATTTACGGGGTTGATTAGCACCATAAAGCAGTTACCCTATCACTTACATGATTTGTACTTCATATACACAATATACAATGAAGGTATAAAATGCTTCAGATGGAAATGTATGTGTAGTAAGCAACAAAATACTTCATTCATTTTAACCATATGACTACGATAATGATACATTTCCCAACTTTCAGCCTTCACATCTATACTATTTTCAAGCTATGTTTTACAAACACAGAAAGCACAAATATTAGTACAGAAAATAAAAATAGAGCAAGTGTATACAAAAAGAGTCATTTTCTAGTTATTGGGATTTTCTTTTTTTTTTTATTTCCCTCCCATCCTCTCCTCCTAGACTATTTCTGGTGTAAGATTTTTTTCTGTTAGCTGGTTTTAGCCCAAAATAAATATCTTCACATTTTTTTAATTATTTCTGCATATATTTCACACTAAGCCCTGAAAATATGTGGGTTTAATAGTCTCACTGAACATCTAACTAACAGCAGAAATCAAGCCTGTGCAATCTATAAATGTGCAATTTCACTTATCACAAACACAGCAAAAACTATGGGATAAGCATGTGTAACTGTAACAGTAAAGCTCAAAGATGCTAAACCAGCTTACATGATAAGGCAGGTTTGAGGTTTGCTTTGATCCATAAGAGATGAGTTGCAAAAAGCACTTCTGTTCACTTCTGTTCCCCTGCTCAGAAGTGAAGAATTCCTTTTGCTGCATTATGTATAACATCATTACAGACAAGGTACAAGCCAAGAGCAAGTGGTTCAAATATCCTAGGAGCATACTAAAATAGCAGTGGGACTATAAAATGATTTAGATACTATATTACACAGCTCTTCTTTAAATACCACTTATGCCATCACATTTGCCAGGAATCTTTCTTTTTAAGTATTCTAAATGTAAAGTTTCTGGTATCTGTTCCCTGGAGGCAACTTCAACTAGAATAGGCAGGTTGGTACAGCAGATGACTATCTGTTCCTTACAAACTACGCCTGATGTACTGTGTAGTGATAAAAAGTCCCTTATCAGTTTGGATTCCAACCTAAAGTCAACTGTTGTCCAGATCTTACAGCGAAAGATAATGTGGTGTAATTAAAGATCACAACCTACAGATACAGTGTGCCAGACCTACAGATACAGCGTGCCAAACATCTCTTGCTTTAGTCAGGACTAGAAATTTTGGTTGTAAATTTACTGTGAAGATTTTTCTAATCTATAAGAAGATGAAATCCTGCTTAGGCCTTTCCCTTTCCTTTTAACATTCAGAGACTTTCTCCCCCTCTTCTTTTCCCCTCTCAGATATTCTAGCAAGACACATTTAAAACACTCATGAACACAGTCTATATATAAGTTGTGCTTTTTGCATCTGCTTGCAAACTTTCCCAAATTTATTCTAGGCACTTGAAGAATGACAGTTCAAACATTCAGTAGAGATTTACCCAATTTTAGCAATAAAATTTTAAATCAAATTTTCACTTAGCATGCCAAAGCCTCACACAATTTTTATGTACAATTGAACTGGGTGAACTGGTAACTTAAACTGATTTGGAATGTTCTCAGACACCGGGACACAGTTGCCTCTGGCTGTATCTGTGGTATCATTTTAGTTCAGATCAGGAGGCATTACTGAAGCAAATATCCCAGTAGTTCCTGCTTCCTGCACTTTGGTTCACATCACATTTGGAATGTGCAAAATGAATTCCTTTCAGATAAAAATAAACCTGGAGAAGCAGTCTCAGAGGGCATCTAATGCACTTAGACTGCTAATGGACATTCAGTCTACAGGAGCAGGCTAGACATAGGCAACAGTAAAACCCTCTGAAATACAAAGACTGTGAATGTCAGTGTGAATGTGATCAACAAGACCAGATGTTTTCTTCCATAGATCAGTTCTTTTCGGGCCTTTTTCCTAATATAGACATTCCCTAAATTGTCAAACCATTTCCTGGCACACTTTTGACACATATGCCACTCAACACTCTCAAAAATTTCCCAGATCATCTTGGGAATATAAATATTCCTAGGATCATTTCCAACAGGCACTTTTTAATGCAGCCACCTAATTTCAGAGAACAAGGGAATTTATTAGCAATAATATGCTCTGTTCCCTGGTCCATCAGTCAGAGCCTGGGAACATTTTCAGGAACTTTTAATTTACTGGTATAGTGGTTCCACACTTAAACTGCAGTTGATGGTCTCCCGTGCAGAGTCCAGAGTGGAGAATTTCCTCTGTACCTTCTTTTTCTCAGGTCTTGCAGGCAAGGGTGGCTGCTGCAACAAAGACAAAGAAGAAAAGAGTCATGGGTAGAGCACCTCATGTCATAGTCAGCTTTTTTTGTGTGTGTTTCTATTATTCTATCTCATATCCACACAAAGGCTGACAACCTTATAGCTGTTAGTCACTGTATTAGTTGCTCAGTTGTCAGTTCAGTCCATCCAAATATTTTAACTTTACCTAACAGTATGTGATACATTTACAGAATGAAAAACACAAACAAACTGTCATATTCAAGAGCTCAGGGATTTTTAAACCAGACTGAAGTAATATGTGCCCTCAGAGTCCTATACGGACTCATCAGGTAGATAGGCTGGATTGCTGGGCCAAGGCCAATTTTATGAGCTTCAATAAGGACAAATGCCAGGTCCTGCACTTGGGCCACAACAACCCCCAGCACCACTACAGGCCTGTGAAGGAGTGGCTAGGGAGCTGGCAGGCAAAGAAGGGCCTGGGAGTGTTGATTGACAGCTGCCTGAACATGAGCCAGCAGTGTGCCAAGGTGGCCAAGAAGGCCAGTGGCATCCTGGCTTGTATCAGGAATAGTGTGGTCAGAAGGAGCAGGGAGGTGATCATTCCTCTGTACTCGGCTTTGGTGAGGCTGTACCTCAAATATTGTGTCCAGTTTTGGGTCACTCTCTACAAGAAGGATGTTGAGGTGCTGGAGAGGGTACAGAGGTGGGCTACAAAGCTAGTAAAGGGTTTGGAGCAT
>WUAM01000191.1:428152-452938 GCA_024336885.1 Actenoides hombroni
TAGTGGTTTTTGATATGGCTAGGAGTAAGGTTGGACTTGATGATCTTGAAGGTCTCTTCCAGCTGAAACTATTCTATGGTTCTATGATTCTATGACCATACTGCTCAAATGTCAGGAACAATACTGAGTTTTCAGTGCACAGAGCTGCATGACTAGAAAAGACCTACTTAGTCTCAATGGTCCTTCCATTGCAATCATAAAAGGAAAAGCTTCTTATTTGCATAGGCTGTCTTCGTAAGGTTGGTACATATCTCTGTAAATACCCAGTGAAAACTTCCCTAGCTCGTAAAACTCATCTATATCCAAGCTTTAAGACTATCTACACATCGCCGAGGTCTGTCCTTGTTATGCCTCTCCCAGCACTATCATGTACCACATCCATCTTACAGTCCTACTTTAGTGCCTTTTTTTAGTATTTCCTCAGCCCTGAGTTCAAAAGTATGAAGACCGCCCCATCTCAGCTTCATTACACTCACCCCACATTGCCCACAACAGCCTCCTGCCATCCACCTGCTATCACCATATTAGCATGCTCTGCCTGCATTTTAGCTAAGCACCTCAGGCACAGTGTCTTTGAGATGGCACTGTAGTCCTACTTTTTTTGATGGACATTTGCGGTGGACTGAAAGAAGAATGGAGTAGAGCTGGAGTGTGTACTATGAATCACGTGAGACTGTTATTTAGTCTTGTAGCTTTAAATAACCAGCAGGATTCATGAAGTACTGGGTGGGATTTGGTATGCTTTTTGAATCACATAAATAAAAGTTTGCCAGCTTGACATAGTGGGACACTTTCAGCAACACCTGAGGGACTTGGGAACACACGTTCCACCAATTTAATTAACAGAAAACATTAAGAAAATCATGAAGGTGTTCCTTTCCAAACATTTAAACCCAGGCTGGAATGTAGTTGGTTTTCATTTCATTATATAGCTGATATTTGTTCATCCGGTGAAAGATAATGTCAACACTTAACTACCTGCTAGCTGTTTTTATAGTGCTCTTAATAAATTGTCTGGTCCCATATTTTTCCTTTATCTGTACTACCACAGTTACCAAAAAAAGGTTGTGATAGAGTTAGGCTATTTTTGCTACGAAGTATTTGATTTAGTAATAGGAGTTATTTAAAAATTAATAATTATTCTTTCTATGTCCTGGCTGCTTCTTGATCTTTAAGTTTTGATGCTACTTCAGGGAAACTCGTGTATTGAGACTACTGGGACCTGTATACATATACAGTCAGAAGAATCTGGCTCATAAGCAGATCTTTTCTATTCAGCTCCTCACCTTTCATGAAGGAATTCATTAAATTTCAAAAGAGAACAGGAAAACAAACTGGCTTCTCCAGAGAAGTAAACAGTACAATTACAAGAACTCTATTTCAAGATAGACATAAAAAGCAATCACCTAGAACAATAAAAATCATACTCCAGGTGACAGGAAACAATAGACTCCATATTGTATATATATCCACTTGTGCCTTTTATAGACTGAGCAGAGTTCAAGACATGAGGCTGAAACTTAACGTGAAGTTGTCATATCTGACTTCAAGGTCATTATTATCTGTTTAATCTACTTAAGTAGTGGAACAAAATTATATAAAACTGTGCAAAAGACTAAGGCAATGGAGGACAATGAGAACATCTATCAGACATGTTCTTTGGATACTTATGTGGAAACACAGATGTCCCTGGGATCCTTATGATCATGGGACACTGACAGATTCTTCCAGAGGGCAATTCAGAGGACAAGCCCCGCTTCTCCCCTGACTGTAGAGCAGAGCCTGAGTTGCTTTGATTTGCCCTTTGGTGGAGACTCAGCCTCACTGCTGGCTCTGCCGGGGAGACATCTCCAGTCTCACAGAGGCCTCAGTTTAGCTCTCAACCAAGAGCAGTGGAGACAGGGATTTATATGAGGAGTGAAAGGCTAACAACACCAGCACAATGTGGCATCTCTCAGTGCATCTGTGTGGCCACCTAGACCCTCTGCCTGACTCCACATGCCCCTAACAGGCCTAAAGAGAATATGAAGTTACACCAAAGCCAAGAGGAGAGACAAACTGTCAATGGATGCCATTGGGTCTGGGCCTGCTGCACATTACTGTTGCACACCTCTGTTTTGTTTGCTGTGGTAGCCAAGCTTAGATAGGACATAAGAGTATCCTTGACATGCTGTTTACATTTTCTGGCTCTGAGGATGCAGTGTGTCCTGAGTTCTCCTACAGAACTGTGCTACAGAAAATTAGGAAGAAACCTTAGCTCACAACACAATGTAAAGCATATACAGTTATTTTGTCTCTCCTCTTGATAAACTGAATTTGTTTACTTCTTAACTTCTCAAAGGTCAATCATTCCACTCAGCCAAAACTCCCTTTAACACACCTCGGTTTTATTCTCAGTGCAGACTCCATGATTTCAAAGGGGATGAAAAGGAGGCGTTGCTGCATCCAAACCTGTCTGAAACTCAGCAATTTCCATTCTCAGATTTTTATCAGTGTCCTTAGTTTTAGTTTCTAGGGGGTTGTATTTCATAAAACTCAGTTGAGTTCCAGGCTCAAATAAACCAAAATAACTCCAAATGTAACACAGTAAGGAAAAAAATCTGAAACTTGGCATGTCAGATACATGTTATTATAAATCAGTCAAGATTCACTCAAAATTAACCATAGGCTTATTTGCAAGGTTCATAACTTCAGTTAACCTTTTGATAAACCTGGCTGAGCTTTCAGAATGTGTGGGTGCAGGTTTTATAATATGGGCTTTCACAGCTCAAGTCATCACCTGCACTCTGCACTCTATACATGCATTACAAAACAAGCTCTGGTTCTTTTATGCTGAGATAAGTCAGATATGGACCCTTGGAGTTGAGTTACATCTCTGAAAATAAAAATCCTGCTTAGAGCATTTATATGCTTTTCTTAAAAGTATGTCTTGAATTTACAAAGAAATTCAAGCTTACTAAGTAGACCATAATTCTCAGAAATTCAAGCTTACTTGGTAGATCATAATTCTCAGGAAAAGAGCACATATTGGACTGTCTTTTTTATACAAATATGCCAACTCTAGGAGAAGGAAATAGAAATTTTTAAAACTAAAATCTGCATTACAGATTTGACTTCAAATATTGTTAGATATAAAGTACACTTTCTAAAAGCATGATGATTTCAGTTAAGTTCTTATTCTAACTTTCATGTTCATTTTCCTAGAAAAAATTGTTTCATTTTCAGACTGAACCGGCTTTTGCAGCTGCTTTTATGCCTGCAGCTTTGTGTAATCTGGAGTTCCACTTATGGAAGGCGGATGTTCTCCTGAGATTGGTCTCTCTCAGTTCCACACAACACCCACTTGACATTTGCTGAGGACAAGAAATAAGGCAAAGGATATAATATGGTTAAAAGTCAAAAGCTATGAATACTTTCAGCCTTTGAAATATTCAGCATCTTAATATAGCTACATACAAAGTTCAAGTAAAAAGCACTCCAGGTTCATTTTTCATGTTGTTTTTAGTTTGTGCTCTAAACTAATATAGTATTCAGAGCTTGATTTGCTGATCATTTAATGTATTTATGAATAGAGATCAACACTGAAAAGTGAAATCAGATTAATGCCTGCACAGTGATGGCAGGATTCTCAGAGCACTTGAAGTATTTTCTCACACTGCCCAAAAATATACTCTCATAAATCTTTTATTTTTCTCCCAAACTGAAATGTCTGTTAACCACTCACCAACTCTCAAATCTACAAATAAACTCAAAAATCCAGGTCTTAATTAGTCTTCTAATTCCTTCAAAAATCAAAGGAATTCAAACAACTCTATTTTTTAGGTGCATTAATATATTTATGAATGCAAATTCTCAGTTACTGCATAAAGAAGAAAAACAGTGTGTATGAGGTATCTAGAATTAAGCACGGAGGGAGAACCAAAGCAAAGTAATAAGGTCATGGAGCACTGATGCATTGGATTACACTGTTGTTCACATAAGACTAACATTCCCCTTACACACACATGCAATATGCAAAAGGCATGTTAAAGGTGGCCAACAGTGTCTACTTAACCCAGCTCCCAATTTGATACCAATTTATCCTGGACCCACAGTGAAAGGGTTTTAGAGAAAGTGGCTAAACTACAGATACTTAAAGGCATAGCTGGCTTCACAGGGCAAATAACCAGGAAAATTCTCTTGGGCCCTAAGGGGAGAAAAGGATAGTACTCATCTAAATTAGGTAGAGATGTAAGTCATCCAGCAGGTGGGTGTGAGGAGGGAGAGGCTTATGCCTAAATCTCTGCCTAAGGACCCAGCTTTGCCAGCATGCTGCAAAGGTGCCTACAACCCCTTCCAAGAACTTCAACCCAGTGTCTATATTGGATCTTAGGTACCTACCTGAGCTTTTGAGGTCACAGCTGGCATTCAGAATATAACTCCTATTGTCTCTATTCTGCTGGGAAAAAAAAATCTCATTTGTCCCTAAATATTGTCAGAATTAACTTATGAATTCTGGTACAACACTGTGAAAATGGTAGGCATTATTTTAATGGTAAATAGAAGCATTATATTCTTTGTGGTGTTAAGCAAGTTGTGTAACATTGCTGGACTTGTGCCAAAACTAAGTTCCAGTAGTTTATGAAGGAGCTCTGTTAGTTCTTGTAATGATAAATCAGGCTAAATGAAGGAAGTGTTCCTGTTTCTGGCAGGTACATTCCAACACTGGCTGCAATAAAATGAAATCAGCTACCTCTGTGCAGCCTCACCTTTGATACTATCTGAAGAAATAGTTTTTGTCAGCTACTGTATGTGTCTTTTCCCTGGGTAAGGGTCTCTCAAAGATTCCTGGAACATCTGATCATGAAGTGAAAGCCAAAGCTATTTGATCCCTCTGTTTTCCTATTTAAGATTATACATGCCATTTTTAAAAACAGTGATAAAATCTTACTTTCATTTAATCTGTGGCCTTTGTACTCAAGACCCAAGCATTTAGACACATAGTTTGTCTGGTGTGTTTGACAGCAACATTGATTTTGGAAAAAGATTTTTGACAGAGATATTTTATCCATCATTTTTACTAGGAAAAGAAATCAGGCAAGTGTCTGTCACTGAAAGCTGTGCTAGGGAAAAAAAGAAAATTAGGATGGAAAAGGTGAAAGGAAACACTTATCCAGTGGATGTCTGAGCAGCAAAGACCCAGAAGACTGAATTCCTGAGCAGATGGTTTAGGAAGCAGAACATTTCTGTTTTTCCAAATAGTAACTCAGTTCCAGTTCCTTTAAGTGTGGAGAGTCCTACTTCAGTTGGCCTGTCAGTGTTGTAAATTCAATAGCATAGTCACAGCAGGTCAAATTGACATAATGTTAAAACACCGGTCACTCAACTGTGCTAAGACTCCCAGTGCTATTGACACTTGCTGAGATGACCTGGTGCTTGCATACCAGCAAGTGACACATTTTTAGAATAAGTCTCCAAGATAAAGGGCTTTTGTAGGGAAAAAAAAACAAACTAATTAGTTACCACAGCAGAGAAGTAAGATGGATAGAATTCATTGTTTCTCTGAGACCACAAAAGAGCCTGTGAGGCTTTTTTTTTGTTGTTTTTAATGTATCTATATTGAAGCAATTTTTCCTCAGTCTGGGTATGTGCAGCCTAAACCATTTTCTTCATATAATAATTTTACTCTGCTAAGAGGCAGCGTCACCTGGGGAGGGGTAAAGACCTGTAGAAAAGCTATGTCCGGTTTTTCCACTTAAAAGCTTGACAGTGCCCCCTTTTCATCAGACTTTGTTTATTTGTTTGCTTTTCATTTCAAAGGCTTTTCAACAGATTTGGATAGAAAAGTGAAAACAGCAAGGGTTTGATAATTGTAATCTTTTGCAATCAAATTTATGACATTTATAAATATAGATGCATGGATTAAAATTCCTAGACAATGGAATATTGTTATTGGCCACCATCCTAGGCTGCATACCTGGTATGCTGAGGTATAATCAAGCATAGGGTAGGGTTTTATGTGTGAAAGTAATGCTTGACTGGATTTAAATGGTTTTGATTGGAGACGATATGATGCATAGTTGGACATAATGTTCATAATTGCCTATTTTTCTTGGCAAACAACAAGGTGCGTGATGACTGCTTTCTCAAATGTTCACATCTATTTCTTTGTGAAGTGTACTACAATTTAATGGTAATTCTAAACAAGCTTGTGTTGTCCTCTGACTCTGAGAGAATGCACTCCTTATTGACTTAATTTCTTCATTACAGCAGAATTGCAGTATCTCCTTTGTCAAGGTTCAGTCTTGCTCTGGTTTTAATGACAATTCCCACAAATACCATTGCTCTTTCTCTTATACTCTCTTCCTTTTCCTACTCACATCCTAATAAACATCACCAAAATTCAGCAAGCAGTCTCGTGTGTTCCTCAGACAGCCTAATTTTATCTTTTTTCATTAGTGTTTGACAGAATCCAGAGGAGGTGTTTTGAGATAGGCATCACAGAGCTATAATGATTCTAGCTACCTTGACATAAACATGTGCATACACACGTATTTTTCATCCCCAAGGCACAGTTCTGCCTCAGAAAGGCATATGTTTACTACCATACTTGCAAAATGTCTTTCTGGGTTTAATGCATGAAGCTCTTCCAGACTGGAATTAAGAAGACAACCTCAGTCCTTTTCAAGCAGGGCTCCTGACATTGCCATAACCCTATAGAAGTACTTATAGGCCCTTTCCAAATGCTGGGGCATTCAAGAAGACTCACCTGTTCTGTTTTCTTTTGGTTTTCTTGCACAATGATTGGAGGTCTTTATTGTGTATATCTACAGTTGCCTCCTGGAATGCACCATGCTCTTATGAGATGATTCCTTGGCAATATAAATCTGCCACCTGTAAGACTGGGCAATCACTGCAATCAGAATACATGCTCAGATTTTATTTCCTCAATCCTCTCTCCTAGCATCTTTTAGCACTATTTGCTCCATCCCTCTTTTAGCTGCCTTCTATTTCACTTACATCAATGTCTTTACTCCATGACAACCTTGCTTTATTGCTGGAGCCTTGCTCCAGCTTCTTCTCCCAGGGCTGAAATAACAGCTTAGCAATTGGTCCACCCAAATCAGTACAATTCACACATTTTTTTCCCCTGGACTGGACAAATCATGGGAGTTTCAAGATGAGATAACATTTCATATTCTTACATAGAACTTTGAAGTGGCTTGTGCACATAGTCATCTAACTTGATTTTTGGTATAGAATTATAGAATGTCTCTATGATTACAGCAGTGTGCCCACACCATCCTGGTCTGTATCAGAAATAGTGTGTTCAGTGGGACTAGGGAAGTGATCGTGCCCCTATACTCAGCACTGGTGAGGCCAAAGCTTGAGTGTTGTGTTCAGTTTTGCCCACAGTATAAGAAAGATATTGAGATGTTGGAAAATGTCCAGAGGAAGTCAACAAAGCTGGTGAGGAGTCTGGAGAACATGTCTTATGAGGAGCGATTGAGGGAACAGGGATTGTTTTGTCTGGAGAAAAAAAGGCTGAGGGGAGAAATTACTGCTCTCTATATCTACCTGAAAGGATGTTGTAGTGAGGTGGATGTTGGTCTCCCAGTAACTAGTGATAGGACAAGAGGTAATGGGCTTAAGTTGTGCCAGGGGATGTTCAGACTGGCCATTAGGAAAAATTTGTACACTGAAAGAGTGACGAGGCATTGGAACAGCCTGCCCTGGGAGGTGGTGGAGTCATCATCCCTGGAGACATTCAGAAAATGTGTAGACATGGCACTTCAGAAGATGGTTTACAGGTCATGATAATAAGGTTGATGGTTGGACTTGGTCTTGGAGGTCTTTTCCAACCTTAATGATTCTATGATTCTGTGACCCTGTAATGATTTGGGTTGGAATGGACCTTAAAGATCATGTAGTTCCAACCCCTCCAGCCAAGGGCATGGACACCTTCCACTACATCAGGTTGCTCAAAGTCCCATCCAGCCTGGCCTTGAACACTTCCAGGGAGAGGGCATTCACAACCTGTCTGGGCATCTTGCAGTGTCTCACCACTCTCACAGCGAAGGTTTTCTTTCCTAATATCTAATCTAATTCTACCTTCTTTCAGTTTAAAGCCATGACACCTTGTCCTGTCACTACACTCCCTGATAAAGGGTCCTTCCCCACCTTGCATGTAGGTCCCTTTTAAGTACTTGAAGGCTGCTGTAAGGTCTCCCTGGAACCTTCTCTTCTCTAGACTGTAGAACCTCAATTATGTCAGCCTCTCTTCATAGAGAAGGTGCTGCAGGCCCCTGATCAGGCAGTCTTTTGGGCCTGATCCAACAGGTCCATGTCCTTCCATGCTGGGGGCCCCAGAACTAAACACATTTCTCCAGGTGAGGTCTCACAAGAGCAGAGTAGAGGGGGAGAATCCTTCTCTCAATCTGCTGGCCACACTTCTTTTGATGTAGCCCAGGATGCAATTGGCTTTTTGAGCTGTGAGTACACACTGATGTCTTACATTTAGTTTTCCATCCACCAGTACCCCCAAGTCCTTCTCTGCAGGGTTGCTCTCAACTGACTCACCGCCCAGCCTGTATTTATGCTTGAGATTGCCTCAACCATGTACAGGACCTTGCATTTGGCCTTGATGAACTTCATGATGTTTGCACAAGCCCACTTCTCACACCTGTCCAGGTCCCTCTGGATGACATCTCTTCCCTCCAGCGTGTCAATCACACCACACAGCTTGGTGTCATCAGCAAACTTGCTGAGGGTGCACTTGATCCCACTGTCCATGTCACTGAAAAAGATGTTAAATTGTACCAGTCCCAACATCAGCTCCTGAGGAACACCACTGTTGCATAAATATGAGAGACCTAATGGACACAGTTGGTAGAAAGACTTCAAAACTGGAAGGGACTGCCCATGTGAAAAGTGGCTTGAAAAGCATGAAAGGTTCCATTCAAGATTTGGTGGGACCTTGGCATTGAAAAATCAGATGCTACAGACTTACTGTGTTTCTCAAAATAAGTAGGCATAAATTCAGCACCTCTCCCTATCCTTAGAAGTTGCCACTTCAGGGCCAGTGTGTCAGAAGGAAATTATATTTTTCTCATGTTTGATATAAGAGAAAAGCTATATGGAGAGATGACACATAGAACTGTCCCTTGTGTGGAAATAAATAATGTGGCCATATGGAATATCAATTCTCTTGTTCTTATGACAGAGAATGGGCAATGCCATAGTCCATGCCTTAATGAGACAAGAAGTCTGAGCATCAGAGGAAGTCAAACATTCTTCAAAAAAAAAAAAAAAAGGGTCATTAAGGTCCTAGTGCTCTAATGTGACAACTTCCTGAAGACTGTGCCCTAATGCAGGGGAAGAAAGCAGACCATGAATGTGCAGCATAAAAAGCCTCACCCTAAAGTAAATTAATGTCCTAATAAACAAAATCATTTCCACACAGCCCAAAATGAGGAGGTGGCAGAGGGAAATGTAGCTTGCATCACCACAATATTCCTCTTTTCTTTCTTTGTAATTAGGTCATCTGTAAGATAAGAGCAGAGAAGTCCCTGTTTTGTGGGGAGGAACCGCTTCTTCAGTTAGCAGCATGCTGGTGCCTCATATGGCATCCAGAGTACTTAGAGCATGCATTTATCTTTGACAGGCTTGCTGGATTTGTGATATATTCTCCAGAAGAGCTGGGAGGTAGGAAAGAGTTCCTTAAAACCATCCAATAACGTCGTTTCTAATCACATAGCCAGAGAAACTTCATGAAATGTACTTACTTATGTTAAAGCTGAAATTCAGACTATAAGATTCAGCAAATTTGCCATTTAAAAGACATGGACTTTACAGTCTTTTCACTGCCTCCTGGGATTTGCTTGATCTGTGACAGTTCTGCTCCAGCAAACCCTACAAGCAATAAACAGACATTCTCCCACTCATTTGTCAGATTTTTAGCATGTGATAAACTAAAGCACTGAGAAAAGAAGCCAGAGTCTGCTGGTTCTCTGTGAGTGTTGCAATGCTTAGGCTTTGCTGATGGTTTGAAACATGCTCTATGAAAGATAAATAAGAGGCTCTGCAGATACACTTGTTCCAGTTTGGTAAAGGCAGTTGCAAATTAGATGATTCAAAGCTAAATAGGAGTGTCTACATGAGTGTAGTGGTGATCTAAGTCAATTAGTTTAATGAAAAGATACAGGATTGCATGAAGATGAGGTTTCACCTTTCCTGCTCCCTGACAGCTGTGCTTAATTCTGCTTTATGTGAAGAAGGCAAAGGAGGAAAAAGGGAGAAATGTCTTTGAGATAATCTCATTGGAAAGTAAGAAAACAAATACATGCTCTGCCTACTCCAGCTGCTCTCTACCCCAGGAGTAACAGTTTGAAGTGAGCTTATATATAAACAATAAACAAGTTATTCCTGGAGCATTTGCTTTGAGCTAGGACTGCGTGTAAGTTATTTGGTTTGGAAGCACTGTCAAAGTACGTACTTTTTCAAATTAGACTTTGCCTCTCAGGTTCATTAAGATAGCCTTGGGCAAGAATCCTTTATTCAACCTTTCTTTTAAGGTATGAAGTGTGAATTTGATGAGTAAAAATAACTTGAGTGAGGAATGTCTAAAAATGGAGGAATTAACCACAGCAATATTTATGCAGCCCAGCAATGTATTTCCAGACACCTTTTTAACCCTTTCCTCCTGCAGTAATCTCTCCTTCCTGCTTACACACTTTGTTGAAAGCTTAAAGTTAATGCTTCAAAATGGGAAAAGTAAAAAATGTGGTCTCAAGTGCTGGTACACATCTCTGGAGGATCTTTTGGCAATTTGTCATGCCAATTTTTCTGCATAGAGAAGACAAATCTACCATCCTGTACAGAGTTTGAGATATGTGTTTGAGGGGATTTTATTTTCTTCTCCTTTCTCCAAGTCAGCTTAAAATCAATCACTTGGACAAGATGCAAATTATTAAACTTGAGTAAGGCTTGTCACAAATACTAACCTGGCAGCATATGTGTGTGGTAATAGCAAATTATACTGTTCCTGAGAGCAATTGATAATGATATTATTAGCCAAGGTTTTCCACGGAAAGTTATGAACAAGTACTGCCTGTATACAATTCAACAGAAACCCCGGGGCGGGGGGGAAGGCGAGTGTGTAAGCCTTAAAGCAACAAAAGCAGAATAAATACCCCAGTGAATTTTTTGAAGCATTAGTAACGTGACAGCATCTACTCATTCAAAAAAAGCCAGGACAAGCTCAGTGTTTTCTGCTGCTGCACTAAATAAAAAGTTGATGCTAAGTCTCAATACTTAAGAACAAATGACAACCCTTTAGAAAGTGCTGTAGTTCTAAAATGTCAAGGGGAAAAAAAAAAAAAAAGTGATTTTCAAAGCACATTGCATATTGTTTTCTTTTAAGGGAATGTGATCCCTGGTGTCTTTAATAAAAAGCTGGGTAACAAGTCCTCTTTAATTCCCTGTGATTTCAGCCTAGAAATGACTGTTCTACCTCATTCATCTGCCATTACTTCTAACCACAAACATATTAAGTTATAAAAACCAGACAAATCAAGTTGACAAATCATTTTAAAACATTTCTGGAAGGTGAGAAAAATAAATTGGGAGAGAAATGTTCAGCTTTGAAGTATCTACCTCATCTTTTTATATCTTAATTTTGAAGGCGATACACCGATACTAATTTTCACAAAATAGCACTCACTTCATGAGTGACTTTACTGTAAACAACCAAGCTACCAATATAAGAACAACTGTTCAGAATGTCAGAAACAGGCTCCAATTCTAGAACTATCTTTAATTTCTCTTTCAGAAAATCAAGTAATTTCAGATAACTAGCAGTTTAATATTTGTCTTCTGTGTTATTTGCCTTCTTAATTAAAGAGCAGAATATATTGGCATTCTAGAGTCAAAGAACTTCTTAAATGAATCATCCTATTTAATAAAATGTCCCCTTGCAAACACTGTTTTCCTTGATAAGTGCATGCACAAATAAAAGAATGGAAAAGGGCAATTGTTTGGTTAAGATGTAAGGGCACAGAAAGTGGTTAACACTAAATAACCTGGTCAGCAGCCCAACTAATCTACTGCCGTTTGTTTTCACAGCTTTGCTCTGAACATCAGTGCTGATGGCCTGACACTCCCTGCAGAGTCTGAGAGCAAATGGTAAGTCAAGATACCAGCCGCACAATGCTTCACCTGTGATGCCAGAGGTTTGGATGAGGGAGAATAACAGTTTGTTAAAACACTCATAAACTTCACTGGATTTTTCATCCTGCAAACTTCCTGTCAAAGCTGCCAAATACATTGCAAGGTCATTTAATGAAGTGAAACACTTTTTTTTTTTTTTCCCCCCCTCCAATTTTAAATCAAGTCTGACTTTTTTCTTTTTAATTTTAATTTCAAATCTGGAATGGTGGTGTGACAGATGAAAGGAATCCAATTGCTCTCAAGGGGACTACACACCACAGAAGATCCCAAAATGGTCTGCGTTACCTATTCCAAAACCTGCTCATGCAAAGCTGCCACTCCAGCCAGCACCTATCTTGTAAAGGCAGTAAGATCCAGGAGAGTCAGTGTGACCGCAAATCAGCATTGACTTCAGCAAGACTGAACTTATTTCCTGAGCCACACAATTCAAGTATGAACTCTGCAGAACCCTACCACAGTGCTGATCCTGCCTTTATCCTTGCTTTGCTGCTTGGTGATGTAAAAGCAGACAAATTGTCTGAGATTTCACATTCTGTTCTAAGCAAATTATGTTCTAAGCTAACTATGTTTCGAAGTCTGACCCTTTTTGTGCTGAGTGTTTGCTGCTAAGGTCTATCAGATTCCAGTGAAAGCACTGCTGCATACTCAAATAGGATCCTGTACTACCACTGAGGTCAAATGGGAGTTTTACCACAGTGACAGACTTGTCCTCAGCATATGTATGACCGGTTTAGGTCATTTCCTATTCAGCATGTGAACTGTTATGATTTACACTGACAAACCTAATTGTGCCCATCCAGCACCTATATTATCCTAAGAACATCTATAAAGAGGCAGGCAAAAAAATCCACCTACTGCAGTACTGTATTTGACTGTGGCAAACAGCAGGTGCCTAGAGAACAGGACTAGAATATAGTTACAATTCCATTACTTATTTTGTTGTCCTCCATAAAATTGCAACAGAAAGCCATCCCGAGGCACAGTCAGTAACTTTGTGTTGAACACTATCGGTATTTTTTCCCCAATGTCTAATCACTTTTCTGAATCCAGGTGAACTTTCAGTATCCACAACTTAAGGTGCAGAGTTCCACAGCTTGTCTACCATGGAGGCAATCTCTGTGTTCATTTCCCACCTAGCCCCTGCCAGTTTAATTTTATTTCCTCTGGTTCTTGCACTAGGAGAAACAGCAAAATAACTGTTTTCCAACACCATTTTTCTGGGCCACCCATCTTTTTCAGAAAGCATTCATATCCCACTTAAATAATTTATTTTTCAATCTGAAGAGTCCTAGTCTATTTAGTAACCTGTTGTACTGAAGCCATTCCACGACTTTAATCATTGCTGTCATCCTTCCCTATGCCATTTTCAGCTTTACTGTATTGTTTTTGACTTACCAGTCAATTGCCCATTCACTCAGTTCAGTGAGGTCCTTCTGCAAAGACTGTTATAGGAAGCTTCTTTTTCCTATTGCGTTTAATAACTTATGACTCTTAGCAAACTCTGTCTTTTTGTTAATTCTCTCTGTCCAGATAATTTATGGATATGTTGAAAGGTACATAATCTAGGAGAGATCCCTAAGGGTCTTCACTTGATACATGCTGCCAGCGGAAAAACTGTCATTAATTCCCTACTCTTTGCTTCTTGCTTTTTAAAGTGGAGTTTACGTATTCACCTCATGGTTCCAAACTCCATTTGATGTCCTTTTAGGTACTGGAAAAGGTGTTCTCTACAATGCTCAGCTGTGCAGTATCTAACACTAGCTTTGGATCTAATCCAAATTGGAACTATAAATTCTAGGAGACATCTGATCATCTGAGTAGTAAAGATTGCAATGATTGCTTATGTGCTTTCATTGCCCTAACTTTAAATCTATAGCACATACAGTGAAAAAAGGTAATTTTGATGGTTAAACACAAGTCAACATGCTGTAACAGTGGTCTATTCATGACTCTGCCACAGATCTGTGAAATGTAGCAAATGTTTTTTATAACTCTCTTGGCTTCACATCCCAGTCGTCTCCTCAGTATTTGTCATCCCTTTTAAACTTAAGGTCTTCAGAGCACGAGCTGTGTTTTGTTGTGGCTGTCTGTGACAACCCCTACAGTGATTCCTGAGCTGTTGGTAATTCTTGGATGGAGCTTCAAGGTACTATTGCAAAACCAAACATAAATAATAATGTGTATCAGAAATGTAGGTCTGTGAATGCCTTAGCATTGTTCACTGCTCTCCTTCATGATGGTTTCTATCACCAAGATGAAGCTTGATTTCTCTCACAGATGTAGGCCTAGATAGAGATTGGACAATGGTTTTTTTTGCTTGTTCTGTTAGAAAGGAGTCCTGTCGTAGGGCTGTCAGGCAAGCCTACCAATGTAAATACACACTGAGTGTTCACTTTCCTAGGAAATACATGAAGATGGGGTATTTATGTCTCCTACTTGTTTCTCTTGAGCATTATTTAACTCAGGAGGTATGTCAGAATGATTAGTCAGGAGAATACAGACACTGCTGCAGTTACTTAGCCATTTCCATGTGCAAAGGAGATATATCTCTTCTTTGGCTGTCTCCTTGTACCTCCCTAATCCCACCAGGACTCTTAGTTCAGGGATCTGTATATAAGATGGAGTTCTGGACAAAAAAAAGAGAAGACTCAAATTTTTAGGTATTTATTTAATCTGCAACATCTGGATCCATTTATTTATTTAATGGTAGTAGAGTAAGACCTTAACCAAAGTAAACATCTAACTATTCAAGACCCAAGCCTGTTGTCATCAACTAGACTTTCCAAAAGACTCACCCCGTGTTCCTGGTGAGTGTCACCTCTTGAATGAGGTGGCTGATCACTACAGAGGAATGAGATTCTCCTACACTAGCTGAGACTTGGTGGCTGACATTTGAAAAGCTGTGAATAGAAAAGGAAAGTAAAAACAAACCAGAGATGTCTGAAGTTACATTTTCAAAGTTAGCAGTTCTGTGTTAAAAAAAGATAGGAGGCTTTTTGGCAATATGATCACATCTCATTCAATTAGATTCAGACTCCGGTTTTTAAATATATTTAATATATAACACATTCATTTTTAACATTCATATTTTTAATTAATGAAAAATTTTTAGTTCTACAAAGCTGAAAAAAAATGCTTACAATGAATTGTAATTTGTAGGTTGGCAGAAAATGAACATTTGCATTTTTTTTATTGTGAGAACTTCTACACGATCTCCTAAATTTTCTAATACACTGCAGTGGAATATCTGGTTTGCAGATACATTTTGTGACAGGTTAATAAGAAGCCATTTCTTCCTACAGTATTTCAGGAATAAGTTCACTCATGCAATGCCTACAGCAGGGGCGAAAAAAAGGATAATCTGTGTAAAAGGAGATCAGACATCCAGTGCTTATCCTGAAACTATTCCCTTTGTATTGAAGGCATGTAAGTGCCGATTTAATGAGCTCTGGGTAGAGGTGTTAGTTTGAATGAAGTGTTACTGCACAGAGGCTGCAAATAGTGTGCCATTAGATGTGCTTTCATGAAAGAAGCTGCTTGAAAAGTAAATAAAAAAGTTTATTCTGTGAGAAATTCAGCATATGTGATCAAAAACTGCAAGTTTGACACTACATACTGAAAGTGAGACTTCAGTAGTAAGAATATTCAATACATCAGGAATTCTAGCAGGTTCTGTCTCCACATTGTATGGAAACAATTACAAAATTCAAGTCTTATAAATGACATACACCAAGCTGCAGTCTTCAGTATAATTTTTAGAGAAAATTAAATATCTTAATGCTAACATGCTCCTACCCTGCTGTTCAGAGAAAATGGGATAAAAGTTCCTACGGTGTCAGATGATTCCTGCTTTGTTGAACAGTATTGAAATCAGCTTGATTTTCCATTGATGTTTTGTTTACTAATTCCACTTAAAAGAGTAAGTGCTGACAATGCAGATGTTGAGCTTATGGATAGAAGGGCTGAATTTACTGAATTGCAAAAAAACCCTGGCTTCATACAGAGAATGGTTTGTCTGGAGTTCCTTTATTATTTTTCATGGATTTTCTTCTGAAATTTGACTGGAAAATGAGGTTATGGATTGGAGATATTGGGGTCCTGTGAGTGTTATTCTGGCAGCCAGTAACTGAACTTAAAAAAACAGGCATGCAGCCTATATGGCACAGCCATGGTACTGTCACTATTCAATTTAGATGTTGTTTGAATCTAGTTTCCTTTTTTCATCATGTTTTACAGAAGAAATCAGGGAACACAGGGCCTCTCCATTTCAAACACTTCTAATTTAATGTAGCTTTTCAGAAAAATAAGCTTCTGTATTCAAACAAATTGTGGGGAGCAAGGAAAAAGACTGATAAAATTGGACCTTAATTAGGTTTTGTTTCCATGAGAAATAAAGGGTGGTAGTGGAAAAAAACCTTACAGCTGATAAGGGATTTCTCAGTAGAGTATTTATTTAACATAAATCTACTAGCAGTTTTGAAAACAAAATTAAAAATTCTCATCGCAAAAGCAAAATATTACAATATTAAATAAATTTAATATATCCCTTGACCTAAGGAAATACAGAGAGACCATTTTTGAGATTTCTGTCTCAAGCATAAGTGAGAAATATTATTAGCTATCTGAATCTTTAAGAGGGATAGGTATAGGGAGAATTTCCCCTTCCAGCCCTAAAAGTTAATGTGGTGTAAGAACAATTTCCATCTGCCAAAGGAAAAATCATTGGTTTCTTACTGACTACAGTAGCCTAAGTGTCAACTATTGTGTAGACTGTCGCAGTAAAGTAATTTTTCAATCTTTCAGTTAAGCACACTGTATAATTTTATGGCTTCAGTCTGCACACAGGGTTCATGCACAGCTCTATTAAACAATGACAGGAGCAGCCTGGAATGAGGAAGAGACTACGGGGAGGATCCAGCCTGACAATGAAGCAGACATAGTAAAGGTAAAAGAGGCTTAAAGGCTGACAGACACCCGTAATTTTTAATTATCCTTTCCCATGCCCTGATTTTTGCAAACCATCTCGCCCCCACACCTCTTCCTTTACCCTCATCTTCATCAATTGCCTGCTCCCCCTCTCTTCTCCACATCCCAAAATGCCCTCACACCTTTCTCTGCCTTTTCTTTGTCCTGTTTAACTGATCTCCACCTACCCAAACCCCTATCAAACAAAAATAAAAATGTTTGGAACTCGCAGGGTGTTTCCTGACAGGCCGCTGCTCATTCCTTCCCAGTGACTCAACCCTCCTCATCTCCACTCTACTGCTGTGTGGTGAGCCCTTCATTTGCATGCATACACCCTACATTTCTTTTGTATTTTCAGGTGGTAAGCTCCTCGAGGCAAAGACCATCTGTTCCTTCACTGTGCAATCTAATCTTTCCATGCATTAGTGTGTATTCAATACCAATATAAATTGCATGGATTTTCAAGATTAATGAGAATAGTTAGTCATAGTAGTGTATAATGAACTTTATGATATTTTTAGTAAGCCTTCTCAGATGCAGGTACATACCCATAATGAGCAGCAGAGGATCAAAATGTTCTCACATTGCTCATATACAGTAATACCCCTGGAAAATGAAGGTAGCAAAGTGTAGAAGATATTTCCTAACTTTACTCACTTCCAGGAATTCTGGTGTTCAAAACAGTCATAAATCTAGAAATAAGTCGGGAGACATAAAGAAGAATAAATAAAAAAAACCTCTGTTCTGTTTGTAGGTGTCCACAGGTAAGATTTACAAAAATAACAATAGAATGGCTTTTAGATGTCTACATCAGATTTTTTTTTCATCAGTTCAGCCTGTCTCTGGTATATTCAGGATGTCAAGAAGTGAGAAAAAAAAAACCCCAAAACCAGTTAAAGAGAGTGAGGCAACAAATTTTAAAAATATTTTGGGGACAATCCCAGTGATGATGTGGGTTTATGGCCAGGGTGGCAGGTACTCTGGAGGTATTGGCATACATTCCAGGTCTACTCAGCTACAGCTCATTGATAATTAGGCACAATGAATACACTGCCAAGTATAATGACATCTTCTTCCTAACTGACACAGAACAGAGGACTCTTTCAGAACACATTATTGCACTCTAAAGCATTCTTCTTTATGATAGTCATTACCTAAATATTTCACACAAGAGATTTATTCTATTAAGAAGCCCTGAAACTTCTATAAAATTAATTATATTTTACTTAATTTTTTTTATTCATTCTGATTAATTAAATATATATGATTGGATTGCAATAACTTTATGCTGTTTAATTATTCAAATACAGGCTTTTGATTCTTCCATTTCTTTGTCTGTTCCATATAAGTTGCTTCCTCTGTATTACACATTCATATTGTGCAAATGAGAATAAAGAAAAAAATACCATCTGTGGCACATCTAACTGATAATTGTACATCATATAATGTAATTTTGTGTAGAAATATTTCAGATGATGCATAAAATATTTTAAGATCCTCCCAGGTGATAGTCACTATGTTACATAATGATCTAATCTTACCAGTGTTTCTCTCTCCCCTTCTTTCAAGCTCTGCAAACCTTCTCACATGCTGAAAGCTAACTTCACACATACATGCAGGTTTTCAATATCAAGTGCTAAGGCTTAATTGCTCAAAGAAATGCATATGAGATAAGCAACTTTGGTCTATTCTAGGCACCTAACTTCACAGTCATGTACAGTGTGGCATTTTAGTTTATGAGCATGATTAGTGATTCAGATCCCCTGTAGCTCAGATTGCTGAGAACTTGCCTCCCTAAGCTGTCAATGGAAAAAATGTAGTCACAGGATTAAGTCTAAATATTGTGTATATAGGGAACCATATCCAAAGGGGAATATAACAAATTATCTTGATTCTCCTCTGATGTGTTTATTAGAAGGTGCAGTATGTTCTGCAATTAATAACAAACAGCAGTTATTAAAATCCACATGTTCAGGGGGAAAAGAATCCCAAACATCTCCCATTGTTTTAATCAAAGCATATTCACCTTGATTTTTTTATACCAATCTCTTTACATCTGTGAAATTTTTGACAGTTCCATTCTTGAAACACCTAGCTAGAAAAGAAGTGCTTTCTGGGAACATTGCACAAAATGCTGACAATTTTGAAGACAAATAATCTGGCCTTGTATGCTGCACTGCACAGAAGTATTGTAAACTATCATACAACCCAAAATGAAGTTTTTCTGCCTTGTTGCTTTAAAGGGAGCAACCGATAAAGGTCTTGAACTTTGATGGGTCAGAGAGACCAGATCCCTTACTGCAGTGAAGACTGACTGTTTTAAGGAGGCTGAATGAATTGGTGATTTCTATGAAAATAATTTCTAGTGAAGGAATTTCCTCATTTGAGTTTTCTTACCAAAGGTAGGAATTGTAAATTTAAAGGCAAAGATAAAAAAGAGTTCTCACAGATCAAAAACAACACCAAAAAAACCTCAAAAATCCCAAGCCAGAAATAAACCCAGATCGCTTTGGGTGTATGCAGTTAACACTTAAAAACTTTGGATTATTTCGAGCGTTCTTTGTTCACAGAAATATCTGTAAGCCACTGTGTTTGTATAGGGAAGAACAAATAGCCACAACTAATGGTTCCCATGGAAGATTCCTGTAGGCTGCAAAAGTCTGTAAATAGTTGTGTTCTTGTCCATATGTGCAATTTTGTTCTATTAATTTTTATAACTACAAGAAGAGATGATCCCACAGGAATTAGCTACATGTAATGTGAAAGCGACAGAAGATACCTAAAAGAGTACTTCCACGAGGTAGTTATTTGCATGAAGTTCAGAACAGCTTTTCATGAGAACAATCTCAAAAGAAAAGGCCACATAAGAACCCATGTTTCTGACACTGGTGAACTATGAAATACTGTGATTTAGCAGTAAAATACTTGGTGTTCAGTAGCAACTAGACAAGCTAAATGTCTGTCTTAAATGAGGTACAGATTGTATCAGTCAACTGTGCTGTTACTGCTGCTGAGTTTTGGGAAATGATTTGGAATGAGTTAAAAGAACTATGTTTCAAGAAACTGTGACAAAGAAAGCAACTAAATTTGGCACAACTTTTGTTATAATTGATGCAAAGCTAAATAAAAAATGCAGCCTCTGACACAGGAAGTCCTAAGCCACAAAGCGCTGGAAACTTAGGAACTACATAAAATATCACTCTATGAACAATATAAAAGATAAGTCTCTGGTTTGATGTTGCACAGTTTTTCTTATAAAGCACATCTTTTAGCAACGATGAGGGGAAAGCAACCCTGGTCAGTGAAGCCTTGTATCCAGAAAAACTGATTTTTTACTTACTGCATCCAACTGTGCATGTCAGACTCTAAATGTATTTCATTTGGCAAAGCACTGGAACTGTTATACTCTCTCTGAGCCAAATTCTGCCCTTGGCTTCAGGCACACAGTTTGCATTGACTCCAGTGGAAGTTGTACAGAAGGAGATAGATTGTGTAAATTAGTCATGCTCTTGACATAGCGGAGGAAGGGAGATTTACCACTGAACCCGAGTGGGAGTTCACCAAGGGCCAGTGAAGTCTATCTCACCAGTCAGTTCTTCTCATCAGAGCAATGGCTTGCAAGATCCATAAAATAAATAGCTCATACACATTGCTTGAAAAATAAAAGGATTTTCTCAGCCTTTGAGGCAGACCTTCCCTTCCTTACCTCAGAAGCAGTTTATCCTCAAAGCATTTTTGTTCTGTACTGTAAATGGTGAAAGATGCTACTTTTTCCTTAAAACTGCATTCACCCAGTTCTGTCCAAGAAACCTTCCTATATATACTGCAGTAACACACATCATCCTCTCACCAGATATATATACCTGCTTTTATCCCAGTCCTGACACCTGTTATTCCCTTTGACTTTTCTTGTTGTCTACTTTTCATTTCTTTCAGTCCTAGAATCACAGGGTTTATTTCTAATTTTCTCACAGGTTTAGAGTAACACATTTTATTTAGCAGATGGGTGCTGTAATTTGGACCTCTTGGTTTAACCTCAGTGACAGTAGAAAAAGCCTCTAAGCATAATGGAAATGAGCCCAATGTACTGCAGTTCTCCCAAACTCATCTTCTTAAGCAAAAACTATGCATCTGTTCTGAAAATCCCAAAAGCCCTGGAGACTGTAGCAGGCTTGCAAAGAAACCAATATCAGAACGAAATCAATAGCACCAATTCCAGTTTACTTTTTATGTGCTTTTAGTATATATATGAAAAAGTCTCTTTAGGTCATTCTTGCAGACCCAGTGATGGTCAGATTCTTTTTTACTACTCACATCCCAGGTTCTGCTTGTCTTGCTGATGAAATACATATATTTAGCAGGTGGGTGAGAAGGCTGCAGCCTACATTTTATAGGTCTATTTATTATGTTCTCCTAAGGAAAAAACTTTTTCTTTATTATTTTTTTATTTGTCAATATTGTGCCACTAGAAGAACAAGATGTACTGTGCAGGTACTTGCAGAAGAAAAAAAAAATCTTCTTAAACCAACCCAGTGTAAATATGTTACAGACTTAGACCCAGAGTGTCTTGTGAAAAAGATAAAGCATAATGAAACAGAGATAAGAGTGTGATGGAAGAAGTGAGTGACTAAACAAGTGAAGTATGTTGAGTTTGTATGTTACCAGATAGAATTTTGGTTTTTCCAGTTGTTTCTATCAGTTAATATCAGCTTCTCTGGAGGTTCTTGCTTCCAACCAGCAGATCTGCCATTTTCAAGCAGGGAAAGGGACTGAGAGAGGGAAAGATCAATTTTCAGTTGTCTCATAATGACTGTTTTGATCTCCAGAAATACATCAGTCCCTCTCTGACTGCTGGCTGGAAGCACTGTATAATCTCCACACATATACACTCAGCGACTTCATAACATTAATGACTATCCTGTTATAGAAAGTGTTTTAAATATGTAATACTAGAAAATATAAAACTTTCTGTAAGCAAAGAGGGAGGTTAGCCTTCTCTTGTTTCTTCCCTGTTTGACAAAATCAGCCTTCAATAAAGTATTCCATCGGTCATTTGATTCATCCCAGACAAATCTCAGAAAGCAATTGAAACATGTTAAGGCTCTGTAAAGTCAGTATCTGCCTTGCTGATGAAATGTGAGTACACCATCTTTTTCCCCATTTCGCCCTGGATTGCTACTAACAACATCTTTCAAAATATTTGGTCATTAATTACAAAGTTCCCATGAATAGTCTGTTGATTTCCCATAGGCTACTACTGGCAGGGTTTTCTAAGTGACTCCAGAAAATTTTTTTGCCACTGGATTTGTGAATAAATTTGCTGAAAGGCAGATCTGTGTGACATTGATATTAGTCCTTTGTTCAAATGAAGACATAGTTACTTTTTGTTATGTTCCTCATACTGAAAATCCCCTACCTATGAATCAGATATCTGAATAACAAATTTTCTTAGAAATTACATCTTATAAAATCTTATCAACATTGAAGGTTCAAAGCAGTGAAGACATGCTTGCCAGCCGTGTTTGATGAAGTATTTTCTTGAATTATCAGCTATCAAGGATCTCCTTGGTATCCAAACCCACCTGACTGGCTTGTCACCTTTTAAAAATCTTTCAATCCATCTCTCAAAAAAATAAACAAACAAAATCCTTCCTTGAGCTTTGTAAATAACCAAGGTAGTTTGGTGGAAGATTTTCACATTTTTTAAACTTATTTAACAATGCCTAGACACCATAAAAGACCAGCAAGTGCCTTAAATCCTGTAATCCAAGGCATTATAAACCCCTACATTTTTCAATTTACATTCCATATGTACAACAAAAAACTGATGTGAGAAATCACTTCCTCTTCCAATTATCTTTGCAATTATCTTTCCTCTTTCTAATTATCTTTGTGTATAATTGCTTTATAAGTTAAAGAATGACAAATACATTCAGAAGCAAATATTTTTAGTTCACTTGTTTGATCCATTTCTACATAATTTAGAGTATATGTGATAGAATAGCAAGTTCCTCACTTGTTTTACTTATTTCTACTTATTATAAATGTATACACACTCTATACTAAGTAAATATAAACAAAACTTCATATGAAAGAGGATGACAGAATTAGTATTTTATGAGTCATGGGTAAGTAACTATAGTTCTTTATCTGGGGACTGTTAACAAAAGTATAAGGGATATTTTACATCACGAAACTTCCCAGATAATAAAGTTTATTTGCAGGTTAGGTTATATATTAGGTATACTTTAAAGGTACGACTAGTTAGATAGAACAATTAATCCCAACAGCTGCTTTTCACAAATAAATCTTCTTTTATCAATTTTACAAGCAAGGAGAAAGAACAGGCTTACTAAGACTAACTCAGATGAATAACAGATTCAAACACAGATTACATCTAGTAAAAAACATCTTCTATCAAAGATTTTCAGCCATAGAATATGATAATGAGTTGACAGATATTTTCCCTTTTTGAATATTACTATTCTTCTAAGACTCTTCAGAATATTCCTTTAGTGCTTCCCTTCAAAACATACTTCTTTCCTTGTTGATATGAATAGCAAACCTTTGGGTGACATTTTATGTTCATAAGAACTAAAACCTTGTTGAAGTTCACCTGATTCATTGTGGCTTAATTCCCCACTGCTGATGGAGCCATTCTCTAGTGGGTTAGAACAAAAGCAACCCAGGGAGGAAATGTTAGTGGCAGCCAGGTTAATAAGGAGAGTTTATATTGAGGTTTTTGTTGGACTGTTGGAGTTTTTTCATAGCAATAAAGGGCAGCACTCAGAAAGCTATTTTTGATAGCACTATGAACACTAGCCTGTTCATAGAAATTTACTTCTGTAAGGTCTTTTCCATCTCACTGATGCTGCTTTTTTTCCTACTTCCATTGTGCATACCATATGATTTGTAACATTCAGTCACAGTTGAGGTCAAACTCAGAGAACTGCAATTCAGTTCAAATAACTGGATTTTGTAGTAACTCAGTAATAATCTTGGAGCCTTCTGTGGCTCAGAGAAACTTTGTTTCTCTGAAAGAAAGACACTTCTTAGAAGCATTTGAATTTTTAATATTTATTGAAGACCTTAACAGAAATTCTATAAAGTCCTTTCCTTCAGATATGAAAGAAACATAAAAGCAAAGTTTGGTTTTTCTTTACCATTTACAAAATTTTCAAAAGATATAGAAATAAAATTAATTTATCAGTAAAGTAAGAATAACAAAGTGATGGAAATGCATTGATCTATTTAATGAAGGGTTGTAAAGTCAGCATCACTGGAGAAACAGGGAATATTAATTCTGTTAAGTAACATTTGAAGGATTTTATTCTGTGGCTTAAAATTAAAGTGTGTCCCATACAGAAAAGTGATTTACCAAAAAACCTTGTAAAAAAAATTGAATACCTAAAGATATCTATCTGTACATAGATAAATGACTGTGTACTGCAGTCTAGTATAACATATAGAATCATAGAATCATAAAATTGTCAGGGTTGGAAGGGACCTTAAAGATCATCTAGTTCCAACCCCCCTCCCATGGGCAGGGACATCTCCCACTAGAGCAGGTTGCTCAGAGCCCCATCCAGCCTGGGCTTAAAAACTTCCAAGGAT
>WUAM01000191.1:453038-472290 GCA_024336885.1 Actenoides hombroni
CCAATCACTTTGTCGTTATTCATCTGCCTCAGTAGTGCCTCCAGGAGGATCCGCTCCATGATCTTACCAGGCACAGATGTGACGCTGACTGTCTATAGTTTCCAGGTTCTTGCTCCAATAAAGGTATCTTGCTCCAATAAAGAAAATAGAGCACATAAGATAAAAATTGGCAATAATAGCATATTCAGTGCACACATGTTCTTCCATGGTACATGAAGGAAATAAATACATATGCCTACCATTTTATTTACAGCATATGCTGGAAATCAGACCAAATCATGATAAAGATGGAAATAACCTTGTAGCAAGCCAGCTTGTTCCTTCTAATAGTAAAAGTCTAGGACTTGTGAGACCCCAAGAATTAATAGGTCTGGTTCATTTGTGACCAGTTAACAATTAGTAGAAACAACCCAGCTTCTGCTATAAAAACCAAGCTAAGATCAAAGAAGATTCCCTTGAAAATCTGTGGAAAACAGGAAAGAAAAAAATATTTTTTAAAAAATCTTGAATTCTTAAGGGATTAAACCTAGAAGCCAGTGTTCCTGTAAAAGAACTGGAGCAGCTGAAAAGATTGTGTGTAAGCAGGCAGTTTTTGTTTTAGGACATACATTTTGAATACTTCCCCAGGCAATTATATTAGCTATAGTAGCCTCCTCAAGAGTCTCATTCCCTAAGCATGCCATACTTGCAGTTGTTCCCAGGTTGCTATGTGTCAGAAACACTTTCACAGAACAGAATCTTTTACCCACTTTTAGAGTAAGTGCTGCTATTTGCAGGAAAAATGCAGATCCCAGCAATTTTGGAGGCGTAGCAGACATTAGCTGTTATAGCACCTCCATCAAATTTTAAAAGGCCAAGTATCTGCACCAGCTGAGGTGCAATGTCAACAAATTCCTTCACCAGCTGACGTGACTGACATGCTGCCTGAGCATTGGCACCTTCCTCTTGTGTGAGTCACTGTTCCAGGTCACGACTAGCTCCATGCTTTCTAGGATCCTGGAGTTGCCTATGCTTTTTTTGCTAGAGCAACAGGATCTGGACTTTCTCCATGGAGTCCCCTAGCAGGGAACACTCAGACTTGAATGGCAGCTGCTCATCACAGATATATCCAAATAACCCCAACTTGAGGAAATACTAGCCCTTCGTAAGCCTCATTTTCTAGTAGTAAAAGTCTAGGACTAGTGAGGCCCAGAGAATTAATAGGTCCAGTTCATTTCTGACCAGTTAACAATTAGTAGAAACAACCCAGCTTCTGCTATAAAAACCAATCTAAGATCAAAGAAGATGCCCTTGAAAATCTGTGGAAAACAGGAAATAAAGAGATCCTTTTACTTGATGGTCTCTTCCCTCCCCCAAGAGATTTTCACTATTTCCAGCATCCTCTTTATTCTAAATTCATTCTTCCCAGCATAAGACAGGTACTCTCCAGCTGAAATGCAAGCCTCAGGTGCACTGGGGATGCTAATCTTGTAGTCCTCATTGGCCTGGGGCCACATGGCCCTAAAATAATGATCTGCCCCTTTCTAACCTGTCTTCCCTAGAAGACTCATATCACTGTCATCACAGGGCTCTTAGCATGAATCAACATGTATGCTACTCTCAGCAAATATCACACTAACTTTTCCTCCTGTTCCAGGAAAATCTAGGCCCCTCCAGCCTCAGGGCTCTGTATAGCTGAAATTTTGTCAACACTGTCTAAACTGGTCTTTTTGTCTATCTCCTGTGCTCATTACAGTCATCTGAGAATATTATCTGATTATATTCATTTCTGTAATATTAAAGGAAGAATCTAGAAAGAGACTGTCTGATACAATTTATGTTACAGGTCTGTACACATTTTACTTTGCTATGTAAGTTGTTTTCTACTTTAATTTTCCAAATAATATTAATTTGTGTGGCAGCAGGTAAGGCATTTCTACCACCTACATTTTGTGACAAATTCTAATTTTGGATGTAGTCTCAGAGGAGACAGGTGGAAAAAGAAAAGTGAGAAAACATTTTTAAAAAAATATTTCGGGGGGAACGATTAATCATCTTTTACAGGTGCTCAAAGAAGAGAAGCAGCCTTACACATCATTCATTCTTTATTAAATCTCTCAGGCAAACTCAGCTGCAATCTCTACAAGGAAAACCGACATTGTTTTTACCTACTGGCAAAGCTACTGTGAACCTTCCTGCAGGAACTTGTGTGCTGTGGTAGATTGAAGCTCACATAGCTCTACCAGTAGAAAGAGGTGTTTGATGCAAACTTGTGTTAGAAGGCGGCATAGCTTTTTGCTGTACACTTCCAGAGGCTTTGGGTGAAACCATGGACTGGATTCTTCCTAGTGTTCTTCCACCAGTGCAGCCCCTGATTAAATCTCCCCTGAGCAGACAGAGTGAGATCGGAAAGTAAGATCCAGTCCAACATCCAGTCACAATCCAATATCAGTCTAGTGCTTCTGATACAGTAAAGGAAAGTTTCTACATGGACATAAGGCAACAGTTTACCAGAATTACCAGTTAAAAGTGATTCCTGGAAAAATTACTTCAGTAGGGCATGACAACACTAACTGAAATGATTAAGCTATTTCATATGCTGTATTTCAGGCCAAAGTCTTTACTTTGCTGTTATTTGCTCTTTTTATGAAAGCCAGTCTTTTCAACTGAGATATATGTAAGTCCATTTATCTTGTAAATATTTGGTGCCCAATACACTCCAGCACTGGAAAAATCCCCAAACGCTTTTGAATGAACCCATAGAAAGATGAACCCTCCATTCCAACACCATCCTGCCAACAAGTATGTAGTATCATATTTTCTTACATTAATCCCAGACCCACCAAAAACAACGTATAAAAGTTTCCATAGGGTTTCTAAATAAATCTCTCATATCCTGTATTCTGTAAATTGTTCCCTCAAAAGATACAAGCTAAAGAAGGTTAGACTTCTATTCCAGCTCTCAGGGGGGCACCAGGCCTGATTTGCTATGTGCATGCACAGACTGTGTCCTTGGGCAGCTCCACTTAAGTTAGTATCTCCCAGAAAGTAACAGTCATGAGGTTGATGTGAACACAAAAAATCAAATTACCATCTTTTGCTCCCAGTCAGAAGCTGTATCCAGATTTTTCCCCCTCTGACATACTCAAATTATGAGGAACAGGCGAGCATGTGTTGGCAATGGCCAGCCAGCTTGTAGGTGGTGCCTGATCCACTTTGGCATGGGCTGCTAGGGCTGCAGCTCAGAGAAGATCCCTCATAGACTGCACTGGGCTAGTGAGACACAAATTCCTACTTCTGGCTGTTATTTCAGGTTTCCTTTATATATTCTGTGGGACTATTTGTAACATTTATTTATAAATGATGAATATTTCACCACAGTTTGTTAATGCGTTAGCACGGAAGTAATGTGTGTGAACAAGGAATTCTTACAAGCCTTTGGCTTGTGCAGCATAAAACATCGTCTCATACACAATCTCCCCACAGACATCAGTTTCTGCTTTAAGTAGTCTAACTTCAGCTCCCTGAGTATAATATAAAAGGCACAACACTTATAAATGCAGTGAATACTCATCCCACAGGATGGCTAAAGTAGCTGAGTAAAGTGGTAGTTCTTTATAGTCACGCTATTTGTTATAACTCATTAGAGTAATGAATCATTTTAAAGATAGATTCTTAAAACTCAGAGTTTTCCAATAGAACTAAAATGCCCTTTGTGGATCTAATGTATATGAGACAAGGTCCAGAAACCTGCTTTGCAATCCAATTATCTTTCTCAATAAAACACGAGCATCCATATAGGTCTGCATGTAGGATTAATATGTATTCCTGTCATTCAGTTTTCTTTTTTCTTTTTTTTTTTGTTTTTTTCTGGAAACACAAGGAATACCACAGGAAGGGGAAACTAATTTGGCTTGATTTCAAACTGTAAGGGTTTTTTCCTCCCAGAAGAACAAGATTTAAAATAAGTGCTGGGGAAATGGTTCTTTGCAAATCTGAGCATGAATACAAACTGTGGCTTTGCATTTCCTAATCAGGATAGAAACAGAAACATGGACCCTTCAGACCTAAACCCTAAAATTAACTCAGAGAGCACCATTCAAAAACACTTCCTCAAGTCAGCAGGGGAGGAGGGAAATGAAAGGCTTTATGAGAGTTTAACGAATAAAGAGGAAATAAGGGAGGGATGAGGGAAAAGACAGTGGACCCTCAACTCCATACAAATTCTTTTTTAGTTCTCCTTCATATGCATATATCGTAGTTATTAGAATGACTAATTTGCAAAGAGGACCTAGTTGCCCCAAATGTGGACTTGCCTTTTGCACACTTTAGGCTCCCTAGGCTCATGCACTGGTGAAAGAATCATAATGATATTCAGGTATTTATGCAAAATATAATTGAAGAGGCAACAGAGGCAATGATATTACCTTAGTCAGCTCTATAAAAAGACACCTATCACTACAGGACTCCATTTATAATATTGTTTCAACACAGGCAAGATAATGTCTATAATTGTAAATTATTTATTAGTACTTTTGTTACTTAAGCTGTCTTGGGCTAGGCCTGCTGTGAATAAATTACAAGGTCAAAGGGCAAGTTGTTTATATCAGTGACTAGACCAGATTAGTACACTGAGAAATGGTCAATACATCCTGTTATTGCTACCACCAATAAAAACATTCCATGAAAAGAACTAGACAGAGCAGTTGCTTGAGTTTTCAAAAGGTTTTATTTTTAGCTTAATGACAAAAATGTCTGTGTTTGCACAGGAAACCAGAATGATTGATACAAGGGAGTAGAAATAAAATTCTTCATCTAATTTTCAGTGATAAATTAAAGACTAGACCCCTGGAGTGTCAGAGAAGTATTTAGTGAACATTAGAACGACAACTTCTCCAACAGCCCCCCACCACTCCCCACTTCTCTGGTCATGGAAGCTCCTACATACAAATCAATTCCTTGCATGTCAGCATATTTTCAGAATGACTCTTAGCTGTTCCAGCAAATAATGACGCTATGGAGAACAGCTCCCATAGCCAGAATAGCCTGTCCTTCCCACAAGGCATTTCAAGTTGGCCCTGTGGGAATGGAGGCAGAAAGCAGAGAGGTGTCTTACTGTTCCCCAGTGGAGACTTTTGCTGTTGCTGTAAATTGCTTTAATCTCTTTTTGCTACATTTGTGCAAAAAGTACTTATTCGGGGTTAAGAACATGGATCAAAATGTAATCATCCTGGACCAAATAATCAACACCCACTTTCCATGGACCTCAGGAAGGTTTCTGCACATATTAGGATCACCTTCCAAATGCTAATGACCACTCTAACTTATGGATTATTTTTGCCCAAGTTAAACTAACATTTATGAACACACTGTACTAAGAACAATGGGTAAAGTCCTGTCAAACTGGCATCAACAGTAGTTTTTTTTACTAACATAGTACTAGTAAACCTAGTATTTCATTGACTGTGTAAAAATAAAATATTTCATTTCTTTTATTGAAATTAACATTATGCTTTAGTTCTGAATGTTCCGAGAATATTCATTGTTGTTAATTAAGTTACTTATTAGTGCTTTAAAAATGCCCTAAGGTTTCAGTCAAGGAGCAGTGCCCAGTTCTGTTGCAAGTTAAATGAAATTAAGTGGAAAGGACTGTTCCAAAAGAAATACTAGGACCTGCTCCTACACCCCCAATCTCTGTAAGTCACAGTGCAGGATCAAGAGTACATTTTGGGAGTAGTTGCTCACTTCGTATGTATTTCTAGCAAAGGAACAGGAACGTTCAGGTTTGTAGGCATAGAGCTAATTGTTGGGATTTCTGAATTCCTTTAGCAATGTTCTCCATAACTTGATGGTTATTTGATTTAAATCTGACCTGAAGATTTCAATTAAGCTAGTACTCAGGAAGTTTCTGTAGTTGTTATCTTGATTATTTTTTTAAAGAGTAGAATAGTATAACTTGCCCATTAATTACAGCTACGACTCTTTCTTGTGTGTCTTCATTTTCTTTAGAAGGGAATGCAATTCACCCTCAGCCAAAAGCCTACATTTGCTTTACAAGAGCCACTTTATTGTGGGAGTGCTGTTGCCAAAGGAGGAGATATTTCTCTCAGCTTGAAATACTGGAACTTTGGGTGTGCAAAAGGGACAGATATAGATCCATGCTGTAGCTGGCAGAAGCACAGAGGAGATATACAGAGGCTGCGGGTTGGGAAAGGCAGCTCAGAATCTTTCTCTTTAGGTAGTGAAGGAGTTTTACAGTGACTACAAACAGACTTGTCTACTAAATAGCTGAAATAGCTTATACAGGAATTTACACGATCATTTACAGAAAAGATGGGAGCAGTCTTCAGTGAAAGCAATCCTGTTTTTTTGCTCTGCAGTTCTAGGAGTTCACATGAGGCAAATACAAATGACATGTATAACACATTTCTACAACTATGCTGGACAGACTTTCTTAAGAAGACATGCCAAACAGTCTAAAATTCCCAGAAAGACCTAGGAAAGGAAGGAGAAAAAAGTATAAACAATTTGTTCTTTAATAACATTTTTGAGCTGGCTGAAGTCCTCAAGCAATTTCATTCACACCAAGAGTGACAAAGGGGAAATTTTAAGACTTTCTTCATAGCTTAAGAAGGGAAGGAGAACAAACTTTTTCTCCCTGTCTGGAGACTTTGGGGGCTGTAAAGAAAATAGCCCACACTCCCATCTTGGTTCTTCTTTGACTCAGAGGGATGGATCATCCAACAACAGGAATCTTCTGGGTGTTTTTCAGAAGGCAAATTGAACAAATGGAGTTAGAAGAATATAGCAGTTCTGTGCATGATTTTCTTTAACAATTGAATGATTTTTGGTGTTTAGCTTGTAAATCTTAAACACTCTGGCTTAATTTAAAAGATCAAAAGATACAGGAACACTATGATAACCTGGATAAGTACTTCATATATTGGAATATTTATCATTAATGATTTTTATGTTATACCATTTAAAAGCCATTTTGTCGTGCTAAAGGCAGGACTGACCTGAAAAGTATGCAGGTACAATATTTCAACAGAGAACCTGAAACTAGTCAAACAAAGAAGGAATTCTGAAATGCATGTTAAACATCATAAGTCATTTAAGGCCAATACACTGTGTTTATAAGCTCTGGCTGTTTTTAAAAAAGAATAAAAGGGAAAATAAAAGAACATAAGGAAAATTACATAAGATCAAATTATTTGCTTCCTAATAGCCATATTTTTCTTTTTGTCCTAAGAAGGATCTTTAAGCTCAAGCTTGACTTTGAAGCCATGTCATTTGGCTGCAAGCAATCAGTGATGCTTCAGGACAACTGAGGTACCAGATCATGAACTGTGAAAGAAAGCAAGTCAGAAGGGACTTTTGGGAACAACATCATAGGTGCCAGCAGCACAACACCCTGCAAAGGACATCTGGAACCTCCATTAAACAACTCCAGACATACTTCTCCTCTGTTTCTCTGAGCTATGCGGTGTCTGTCCTGAAGCTAGTTCTGCTACCTGAAGATTTTAGTAGGTTGCAATTTGTTTTGCCTTGCTAAAGAAGGCCATCTGAGTACTTCTAAAAGATAAATGGATTTTCTCTGATTTAAACTCAGAACAAATACTGGATGAGGATAGATGTCAATGCCAAAAGAACAAAAAGTTCAAATTCCAGATACAGAGTATAATCCTATCCTGAATGAAGCCTATGTTCTGTATTTCTATAGTTAACATGAAAGTCTTGTTTCACTAGTGCTTTTAATACAGTGCTTGTATATATTCTCATGCCAACATCATCTCCTGGAATTCAACTGTTTGACATTTTCTTTTCTCCTAGGCTCAGGGAACAGTGTGGAGTGTCATAGGTTCAGATGCAGCAACAAGGTATGAAGGGGAGGCACTATAAAGAGGAACAAAGAGATGGCATGGTGAAAGATGAGGTTCTGGGGTAGAGCTACAAAGAGCCCTGAAAAAGCATCTGCAGAATAGATGTAAGAAGCCACATGATAAGATGAAGTGCACAGTGTGGGGTAAAGAAATAATACTTATTAAAGAAGCAGAGATAAAAAGAGTATAATTTTGAAAATTAATTAAATATCCTAGGGGTTAAGAGGAGGAGGGAAAAGAAACCCACAGAGAAAAAAAAAAAGTGGGGGGGGGAAAGAAAGAAAAATGAGGAGGAGGTAAATAGCAGCTGTGGAAAGGGTTGGCAGTACTGATGATTAGGCAGGCAATGCATGCTTTTTCTTTTTGTGCCAGGCTCTATAAATCTCCTCTGTTACCCTGAACCCAGAGGTGTGGAAGCTCATGTATAAATTCAGAAGTTTGGATACTTTTCCAAATCTTACCTAAATTGTATAAACCTCCTTATATACAGTATAACTTAGCCAGAAATAACTTAAGAACTCATTTTTTCTCATGCTACTTAGCACAGCTGGAAGGATTATTCATCTTCAGTAATACTCATAGCAAATAAAAGGTTTTTTATGTTTGAGAACCATTTGTGAATAGGCTTTGAGACTGATCTCCAAAATGCGACATGCCTCTTGATCCTGTTGATTCCTCTGAGCCACCTTTTTTTATTGTAGTTACTGTCTGAAATTATTGTTTTACACAAGTTCAGTGAGTAGACTCAACTTTCCTCACCATCATCAAGCATGGGCTACAGCTGACTATGAGCAGAGCATGAGGAAATATGTAGAGGTACAGCCTCAGTCTTTCAGCTGCTCTCTAATCTCAGCTTTTCTTTCAAAGGCTTCAAAGTAAATATTGCTCAGGTGTAACTGATACCTGCCTGAGTCTGCAGAAAGCCTGAAGCAGGGGCTCTGAGGTGTGATGGTACTCTTTTTTTCAAGAGGAGTTAACTAAGTTGTTTCAAATATCAACAATAAGTTTCTTTCTACCCTGTTCAAAGCATGTTTTGGAAGGATAGGAAGTATCTGAACATGTAGATCCACACAGACTTCTCTGAGTGTCTGCTCATTTTAGTATGCTTTTAATAACATATGGGAAGGGTGAAGAGTGCAATTGTCCTTATTTTCCTAAAGGGAGGGTTCAACTTTCAAAGGTTTGGGAAATACCAACTTGGGGGTTCATATACTGTGCAGTTTAAGTATTCACTTTCTCCTATTTGAAGCATGTTATTGGTTAGCTAAGTCACGGGATATTCTTCCAGCTCACTAATTGGGTTAGTGTATCCTTTTAAGCAGAAGAATAATGAACACTCTTGTTTGTAAAGGAATAGCCTCGTTCGCATGCAAATACGGGTATTCACACAAATCAGCCATTCCTCAAACCTCCTCAGGAACAAAAACCTTTCTGTCTGAAACCACAGGAGCAGCCGATAACAAGGGGCCTTGATATGGATAGATCAAACAGCCATTTCAAATTCCTACAAATGTTCATGAATACTGTTGTTCAATATTCATCCAGTTCTGGCATTTCCTCCATTATAGAAAAGAAAACAAAAGTTAAAATAGGATGTAAAGGCATGAAGAATATGAAATCTTTGTGGTTTCCAAACCAATTAATGCATTCTGGTATAGTACTTTGCAAGTCATTGTCTTGTTTCTGAATGACAAATGATTGCAAAAAATAAATTATGTAAAAACACTTTTTGAAATTCACTGTATGTTCTAATTGGACATAGCTCAAGCCCAGACAACAGATTCAATAAGCATGAGCTAACTCATAAGTTCAGATGCCTGAAAATTCAAGATACACAGTATCTAAGCAGATGAGAAATAAGTCTTGCCTTCTGAAGTTTTACCAAAAATTCTTCGCTAATTCTCCAAGACTCCTCAAAGAATGACTTATGTACTCATCTGGCTATAAAAATAGCTGTTTAGCCATAAAGTATTATACAAAAGTAAGTGAAAAGAAAAGAGCCTTGCAAAGAGTGACAACTCCAAGGGTAACTTGGCTCCCTTTCCTCACTCTGTTTTTATAGCTGTAGGAATTCCTTATTACTTTTTCTCAAGCTGTCATCAGAGCAACAGAAGCTGCTGTTATTTGGGTTTCTCTTCTCTTCAGATGGAAAGAAAGGGATGTAATAAAGGCAGGTCATGAGCAATAGGTTGTAATCTATCCACAAAATGGCCTCACCTTGCCATTTGTTCCCTTGTATTGTGTTTGAACAGACTCCTACTAAATATGTCTGCTTCACGTTGATCATCACTGATAGTAGCATCCCTAATAGTGGCTCCATCTTGACAGAAAAATGGTCAGAGGCATTGTGCTCCAATGTTTTTGTCTCTTTCTACAGCCACTGCAAAACAAAGCTGTTAATTTACCAGATGAAAGACATGATGGTGAATGTTATGTACAACCCAGATGTTTCCCCACTAATTTCTTAAATAGCAGCACATAATTGTGATGATTGGAAGGCCATTAATTCAAACAACTTTTAAGCAAAAATAAAAAAAAAATACGTCAACTTACACTTTCACCATGACAAGCTTCTTTTCATGAGATGTCTGTCATTCTGCTCACTGTTTTATAAACCTAACCAGTCAAATATTTCCCCCAGTTCTTCTCCATCTGTTTTCCCACAACAGTGTTAATGTTCACTTAAATAAGCATACTAGCATTAACCTTTTGAACTCTTTGTCTCTTGACTCTGCTCAGATCAGATTTGTGGTCTCAAGAGTTGACTCTTCCCTCAACTTTGACAGATTTTCTTATTATCCCCTGCTGACCTGTAGAGAATTGCACTGGCTCAATTCCTGAGGCACCTACAAGTTTCAGATGGACTCAGCCTCCCTATCTGATTTCCTGTCATGAGAAGCATCAGTGGTATGCTTTTTATTTCAAGTTTATTCCCTTCCTCTCAATAGATATAATGAATTCTTTTGCACTCTTTTGTTCTTCTTTTCAGCAGGCCTTGCATATCACATTTTCTTCTGCAATGCAAAAAACACTTCAGAAAATCTGTCTGTCTTAAAAAAAAAAAATTGACAGTACACGTAACAACAGGTGCATTAATATGTACTTTATAGTGACCTGATTTTACTGGTACTGTCCACAGTAAATTTCATACAAGTTGCATAAGCCATTACCTCTGTTATTCAATCCTTCTATTTACATAAGTACTATTAGTACTGATAAATAAGGCTGAGAAGGTAGGCTTAGACAGAGCCTAAAATGTTGATGAAGATGGCTACTCTTCACATACGAAAACTGTAGGAATTATGACTATCTGGAGAAAAGCTGAGGCTTTGGATAGTGCCATTCAGCACAGAGGCCGGTAAATAACTAAAACCGTAAGCGCATTATAAAAGCCAGTTTTGATAAAAAAATTACTGACATTGGTGAATCTCCAATAAGAGTCCAGGTATATATTTTTAACCCCTAATGCAAATATGACTTAGGTCAGACACTTTTCACTTAACATAGGTTGTCTTCTCTTTCACCAACAGCTGTGCTAATATGAATTACATCACATTAACCATGCAAGTTGCCACAAATCAGCTGGCCTTTAGTAAATTGGGGTGAACTCTGGACCAAGAAAGGGATTTTTAGATAGGATCGGTGGTGCTGTTTGAGTTATGCTCAGACACAGCCAGAAATATAAACACTCAGAAAGCTATGGGCAAACAGTCAAGGTATGACCTTGGGAGAGTGTTTAGTGGGGGAAATATAACTGGAAAGAATGCTTAGAATATGAAGCAAGAAAGCTGTTACCTGCTCAATTTCAACCCTGTTTGGAAAATACACTTTTGGTATACTTCTATAAATTAACAGAAATAAGAATTTGCCTTTGTCACCCAAGGACAGAGGTCAAAATAAAGGCTAGCACTAAAAAGAGATGCCAAGAATGTGGTACGATGTATGAACAGTATAGAAACAGAAAAAAAATATAATAGGATCTCCACCCTTTTAGTTCAGTTATCCCATTGTAGCAGCTTCTGTTTGATATCCTCTAGGGTTTATACTCTAGTCTCTCTGTAGCTCCTACAGCAAGCTTCCCCCTGCCCCCATCTGGGCTTGCTCTGATGAGAAAAAGCTGTCAGAATGACTGTACAGAAGATAAGAAAGGTCAAAAATACAACGTTGAGATTGCTTAGGTGGGATCATCTATAAGTCAAGGACTGAGAAGGGAAAACACAAGCATAGACAGGAAAGGGCAAAGTCAGATGGGTGTTAGGATGGTGAGGTCCCAGACAGGAGTCCCACGCTCAGCTGTCAGTGTCATCAATGGAGAAAGTGGCACTGCTCCAGTGCTGTGGGGCCTCTGGGAGAGCTGTGGGGGTCAGCCCTACTCCTTTCTGGAAAAACGGTTTCCAGTTATCTTCAGCTCTTTGCTTGCCTCATTCATCAGGGTAATGGGCATACAAGTGAGTAGCTATCATCTGTGTGTGCTAGTCTGCAAATAACTGTTTTACATGGTTTCATTGCATATGTTATTCTGGCAGCATATCTTTGCATTTCTCTGAAGATACCTAAACAAACCAACAAAAGAGGGGCCATTAGGAAGACACGGAGCAGAGAACGAGCAGTGCCATGACTTCGTTGTTACCCAGCATCTGCAGTTTCGCACAACAGGGCAACAGGGATGGCACACTGCAGGAGCCCCTTTGCCAACCTCAGTACTTACAGATCCCTGGTATATCATGTGGCCCAAGAGGACCTTTTTTGACCATATTGATTTAATACTACTTGCACAGACTAGCAAAAACAAAAGCCACAGTTTAGCTCCTAGAGTGTAGAGCACAATCCTCCCTATTATGCATAACTGCTAAGATGCAAGTCAGAAAGCCATTCCTCAAGGGCAAGACAGCTTGCAAGCTGCCATATGACTCTCTGTTGGAGCAACTGACAGGGAAAATCAGACACCAGTTAACTGAGGCACTGATCCAAAGCCCCTTTAAACACCTCAGTGACTCTCTTGAAAATAAGATGTAGGAGCTTTTCAAAAGATTACCCTTAATCTGTCACAGCGTGCAAAACAACTTAATACATTTATCATTTTTTCAGCTAGTGAATTCAAATTCCCCTGCGACAATTCAGCTAACAAGTCAAACTTCTCCAACATAGCAAATGTCTGTCCTAAAATTGCAAAGGGTGGGTACATTTGTCACTGACTTGTCCTGCACACACCAGGCCTCCTATTAATGGGAGTTCTGCCACTGAATCAAACAGCAGGAACACTGAGGGACTGCCGGTCTTTGTGTCTCTTTGAAATCTTGGTTTGTACTATCATGTTTGATCTACTCACCTCTCAAGCACCAAGTCACTCTCAAGCACCAATTTATGTCAACAGAAACAACTTACTTGTTAACCTGGACCCAATGCACCATGGATTACTTTTAACCATTTAGCAACTTCTCATGTTATGTTGAAAGCTCATCTTCTCTGCAAAGCAAATGAGCTGTCTTTTTCCCTTTTAGTAATGATCACCAGCTTGTGCTTTAAACTCAGCCCTCTCCCTGTCAGGCTTGTAAAACTTCTTGAGATACAGTGCAATAGAAATCTGTTTTGTCATTTATTTTATATCCTGCTTCCCAGAAAGTATCAATATTTGCTTTTCAGTGATATCATTTGGGTATTAAGGTATTTCCTTCACCACCCTCAAAAGCTGATTATTCTAATACAGCTCAGTAAAAGTCCAGTATTTGGCTGCTTTCAAGTCAGAAATGCAGAGAGTTTTATTTTTTAACATTCTGTTAGATCATTCAGTACTAGATATATTCAAACCAAAGTCACCTTAATACTAAAAATCAAATTCTCAGATATTAAATGCTCTGGCTAGTGACTATTAAAGAACAGTAGTTGCTGTGGAGTAAATGCACATTTTTCAGTGGCCAGACATAATTTTGAAGTGCTTATTATCCACCTGAGCATGGAATTTTTAAATACCTTGTTCTATTATATCCATTCTATTACATCCATTCTTTCATCAATTTCCTTGTAAAATTAGATTTGTGCTAGGTTTCTCTCCCTTAAAGCAGTGAACCAGAGAACTGCAGTAATCTCTATTGCTTCTCATGCTGTATTTAACCTTATACATGTATTAGATATACATTAACATCTTGGAGAAGCTTATGTTTCATGGAATATGGTAGAGTTTCATTTTAAAAACCCAAATCAATATGCCCTCCATGTTTTACAAAAAATAGGAGAGTGTTTCAGTGTTATCCCTCACAGGCACAATTCTGAAGCTTTTACAGTGTGACTGGACTAATGGCACTATCATGATCAGTGTTTTTACACTGTAATGAAACCTCTGTGAATAATTTTATTTTTTTTTTCACTCACATAAATCATTATTTTCAACCTACTAAAATGTAACAATATGAAACTTTTCCCATTCAAACAGATCTCTGTGGATTTAAAAATTTAATTTGGAGTTCAAGAACACAGTCTCCAGGAGAGAGGGGGATTCCAGTCTGGAAATCTTATAAGCTTATATAAGCTGGGAAGTGTGCCATTTTGCTTCCTACCAAAGTGGAGAAGAAACAAAAATGCTGTGTGATTTCGCTAGGCAGTCCACTGGGCTCCCTTGGGGCTCCCAGGCAGCAATGTAAATGCTCTGTGCTCCAGCCCAGGTGGCCACAACTATCTGTGAAGAAGCCATCATAATTAAACCAAGCCCTTATCTTCAGGCCCACCATGACTGAAGTGAGAACATAAGGCTGTCTCCAAATACTCCAGTGAAGATATGCCCTACTCTATGTAGAGAGCTAATCACTGCATGGCGTCAACCAAGGCAAGACACAGTGGGGCTGGTGGGGCCTGAATGACACAAGAGGAGTGGGGCAGCTCCCCTTGGCAGGGAACAGGAACCAGGGGGACACCACTCCTCCTCCAGCTGCAGCCCTCTCCTCTGCTTGGCTTAGCTTCTCTCACTTCTTGGCAGCTGCTGCTCCAAATTTAAGGTTTCTATGCTACAGGGAGGGAGGAAGGCACTGGGGAGAGAGGAGTGGCACAACAGGACCACCCAGGTACTTTTCCAGGTGAGGAGTGAGGGGGAGAAGAGTCTATTTGCCCCAGGACCCAAAACAGCTCTCGGTGTGGGTTCTACTAGAACTGCTGGAAGAACTAGATGTGCAAAGCATTTTTAAACATAAGGGTTTTTTGGTTTTTTTTTAATTTCTCTTTTCTTCCCCACTTCTCTCTCTCTCTCTGTCTCCTCTCTCCTTTTTTCTTCCCTCCTTCTTTCTCTATTTTCCCTATTCTTTTTTTTTCTTTCTCCCTCCCTCCCTCCCTCCTTATCCCCACCTCTCTCTTAATCTTTCTCTCTTTTTCCATGTTTCTCTTTCTCTCATACACATGCAAACACACACACTTCCACACACCACTTCTTCAGAGAACACCACTCTACACTTTAATGACAAAAGGCACCGAGGACTCTCAATAGCATCAAAAACAGTGTTATTGCTCCACCAGTTTAACTCAGAGATGCTACCTATAGATAAACTGCTATTTTTAAAGGATAGTTACATAAAGAGTTTATTACAAAACAAGCCAGAGTGTGCATTTATAATATCAATTTTGGGGCAGGAATTGTCTGAAAACAGCCCTTCTAAACATTCACAAGCCATGATAAATATAAGGAAAGCTGATGATGATTGCAGTAAACCACTTTCCCTTTTGCTTAGGGGAAAGGTGCATGCAAAGGCAGCTTCTTCAGAGTAATTTGGTGTAAATCCACATCCTCACTTATCTCACAGAAATCTTCATAAATTCAAATCCTTGAACATAGTGTTCAACTACTAGCAGACCCTGGAGGGAACATTACCTTTGTTTTCTGATAAAGACTTTATTTTCATGATCTTCAGTCATTATGGTGGTACAATATAGGCACTAAACTTGGTGGACCTGTTTACAACATATTTACAACAACATAAATTATTGCAGAAAAAAAGAAAAAGTACTGAGAGAGAAAGAGAACATAATTTTAATTTTAAAGTGCTGTGGGTTTACTATCTTTTTAGTATAAATCTCTCATTTAAAATGTTTGCCAAAAATATTTATTAGTTTTTAAAAAAATCGTTAAAATAATATGTCATTTATTGAGGGCAATGACAAAAAGATGTATCAAAATTACATCTTTTGATATATTTTTAATGAAGTTATGAAAAAAAATCAGAAGTGTAGTCCCAAGGTTAATTTTAACTATAGTAACGTAGCTTCCCCAGAGGTGTAAATTATTCTCAAAGGTACACAAAGTTGTTTTGGGTTTTTTTAACTAAAGAACAAAATACCAGCAAAATGAATTTACAGTAGCATTCACAATCAACACTAAGAATGAATCAATCTAGAATTACAAATAACACAATGCTCTGCACCACTACTATAGCACCAGATCAAAGGGTACTTTGAGGTCCTTTCCATCACTGCTTTTCCATAATGCTGTGGTCAGAAACATCTATAAAAATACTTCTCTAGGTGACACTGTATTGTTTTCTTGCCTGGAAGACAAATAATAGAATCCTAGTGCCAAGTATTATAATATTGTATTACAATAGAATTGGTATTGTATCATACTATGACTATTTACTGAGCTGGAAGAGACTTTGTTAGTACATCCTACTGTAGTGGAGTCAGATCTACATGATGGTATGTGTTATCCTAAACCCTATACACTAGAGTTCACAGTCTCTCTAGGAAACCTATCCCAAACTCTTTTGGTTCTTTTTCCTCAGAAATTGTGACAGAATATGTTTCACATCTTTCCTTCAGTGGGTGATTGTAAGCAATTAATCACCACCTTCTCTGTAGCATCAATTACACATTAGAAGATAATGCAATCATGTCCCTCTTTAGCCTTTCCTATTTTATACTAAGCAAAACCAATTCCCATCATCACGGGACATCTATCTAACCTCTATTGCCCCTTGATACTGTTTTATGGACTCTCACCAGTTTTTCTTGAAGTGTGATAGGCTGCATGTGAAGATGAAGCTTGGGCTGATGAAACTTAAATACTAATGGGAAGTAAATAATTACCTCCCCTTTCATGTGTACAATACTCCAATCAGTATATTCCCGAACAGGATTTCCTTTCTTTTTTTGCAGCAGCCGCACAACAGATGCTTCGAGATTTTGTATTTGATGAGTGCTTGCTGTAGGATACTATAGGGTCCTGCTGTTGTCATTCTTTAAAGAATAGTGTGACACAAACACACTTTCAGTGCTTGGAGCCAGGGCTCTTGGGATGTAGATGATTGTGAGCCTGTGGGTTCAATTCTAATGTAGTTTTGCAGGTGGTTGGCATGTGTAATAGATCCCATGGAATTTCTCCTGACTGCAGTAGTAAAGACAGAAATGTTATTAAGTCTAATTAAGGTACAGCAGATATGATCCAAGGTAGCCTCCTGCCTTCTTTTTTGTATATTAATCACCAGCTATTGAATCCCTTTTTTTTTTTTTTCCCCTCTTCGTAGTTATAGCACTTTTTGATTGCCTATATTGGCATTACTTTGCAAATTTCTTTTCACAGTTTAACATGATCATCTTGAACTCTACTTCTGTCATTCAAAGAGTTTGCACTCATGTCACTATCAAATTTCTTCTTAAATCCAAGTTCTCAACTAAACCATGAAGCTGAGCCAAGTCCAGGACAGACATGACATTATCATTTACCTGGATAACAGGTATTATTTGCAGATATCAAAGCAGAAAAGAATGTTTAGTACGACAGTTTGGGGCATCAAAGAAGAGTTAATGGTCATTGACCATGGTTGTTTGCAAGAATTATGTTTGCACCAATTAAAGATTCAACAACCACCAAGTAAGGAAAAGCATGAGGAAAGATGAAAGCCACTACAAGAAAGATAACTTCAAACCCTGGTAAGAAAATTGAAGACCCAAACAGGAGGAAAAATTATTTAGATAATAGGAAGAAAGCAGCAGAGGGAATTAGAGAAAGACATCCTTAACTGCTGTGCCTCATGTGTTTCAAGTTGTTTCTATGGTCACAGAATAAGAAGGTCAAATCACATCAAATAAAGCAGGGCAGAACTGAACAGTACAATTAGGCCATAGTCAAAAAATAATTACTTCTCCATCCAGTAGAGATTGCATGTTATTTCTTGGAACTGTACATTATTATCTAAATAATAGATATTAGCCAGCAAACAACTGGGAATGAATTGGGAAAAAAACAGCTAAAAAGCCACTTGACTAAATATTATAACATTACAATTTGTATTAAACCTCAGATAATCTTGAAAGTTGGACACTGGTGGGTCTTACCATATTTATACTAACTCACCAAGAGACTAGAGAAATAAAAAATGCATCATAGCACAAAAAAAAAGGGTAGTACTGAAAAAAAAATATTTTGAACTACAAAGACAGCAAAAGTATCATTCCCTTTGCTCTATACTCGGCATTTTAGTATTTTGATTTTATAATCATTATTATGATATATATCTTATCCTATTGATGGTGTTCATACATAGCTTTAACTCTCTATGGAGTCTTATTTTTACTTCACCACCCATTATCCCATGCTTACATTCTTCACAGGACATGAGATGTACTTCACAATGCATGCAGTCTTCACATTTTTGTAGGTCATATATCTCTCTCTAATAGCTCACTAAATAAGTCAACTGTTTTGCAGTGCTGAAGCCAAGCCTTAGCTGAACTAAATGATACATAGGATCATAGAATCATTAGAATCATAAGAATCATCATAGAATCATAGACACAGCACTGTAGATGTAAATGGAGGTTCCTAATCTATCCTGCATGAAGATATAACTCAGTGTTTGAAAAGGTATACCTGTCCTTATGGATTCTCCTGGATATGTTGCCCTTAGTAACATATCTTCATTCAGCACAGCAAGAATCAGCATGCAGCACCTGAAAATCAGTGGGACTACTACACTACTGATGGAAATAAAGTCAGAAAGTTTGAGTCAACCTCCCCAGTCAACAACTGTCTTTCTTCAGAAGCCCAAATTATTCTGTGTTATTTACAGCACAGCGGTGGCTACCAGATCCAAAGAAAGTTTAGTAAATCATTCCCACATCAGAGAGAAACCATGCCATGATCAATACTACCTGAGTTACTCTCATTCCAAATCAGCCCTGTTTCTGCACTGAACTATCACTTAAAACAACCACTCCTAGCAAAAAAGCAATTCCTTAAACTTCATCTCCCAGCCTTGGAATCAAGAGGGTTAAAGAAGCTATAATTTATTTCTACCAAGTGAATAGAAAATTAGGATCTTTCACTTTCTCTCTTTCTCATGCATCCCCAAGGGAAAAAAAAAAAAAAAAAAAAAAAAAAAAAAAAAAAAAAAAAAAAAAAAAAAAAAAAAAAG
>WUAM01000191.1:472390-491816 GCA_024336885.1 Actenoides hombroni
GACCCAAAAAAAAAAAAAAAAAAAAAAAAAAAAAAAAAAAAAAAAAAAAAAAAACCTGGAAATTATGATTTCATCAGCTGAACTGAAAATCAAGAAATAGACCACTTTAAATATTCACACCATCTTGATTAAAGCAGGTGTCTCCAAGCCCTATTATTGCAAAGTGATTGTCAGAATTTCCATTGTAAATCCCTTCCCTCCTTTTCAGTGGTTTTATACTTGTGCCTTGGCTATGAGAGTACATTCCAGGCTAGAATTTAGGCTGGCTAATTATTAAAAATAGGAGAATATTCCTTTACAAATGATATTAAAGGAATCGTAGGACTAATAAAATGTTGGCTTTTCAGTATGGGGGAAAAGCAGGGCATGTTTTTCTATATTACACATACTGATCCAAAACAGTAACCACAATATGGTAGAGAAAGCAGAGCTGAAAAATTGTCACATTTCCCCAGGTAGCAAAGGAATACTCTGAGCTGGCAACCTGTTATCCTACTTTATTCTGCTTCATTCCCTGCAACTTCTGGAATGGAACAAATGGCGTGGGACAGGAAGGGATGCAGTTATTCTCTCTAATTTTAGAAATGACAGGTTTCACTATCATATCATACCTAGTCTTTGCTATGTTTACTTTCCTGATACCCTGTGAAGTATAGAAATGTTTTTGTTCACTTTGAGCATAAGTGATTTTCACCTAATAAACTCAAAATTGAACACCAAGTTGAACACCTAACTTGTGTTCAGTGTTTAGGTTATATTCCCTCTAATAAAATCGATTGTCCCAAAAGACATACAGAGAGATATACCTAAGCACTGAAATTCAACTGTAAATGCTGTTAAGTGAGTACCAGTGTCACATGCAGCCTGTGATGTTTCTGGCCTATGCCAGTTAGTATCCTCCCAAGCAATCCTTGGGCATGGCTCAGGAGTTAGCACTGGCAATTCCTAGCAGGAGAGAAAGTAAGTTTGATAACATTGGCATTAGCTGTTCCATGTCAGCTGGCCAGAGAACAGTCCCAGACATGTTTAGTTTACTGCTACAGAAGAAGCCAAAATGGTGAGCACCAGCTAGCACAGTGCATGGAAGCCACATCTTTGTGCTGAATTACGCCTGTGCTAGCAGCAGCCTTTCCCAGCCTTGGCTATAAGAACCCCCTCTCCAACCATCATATTGTGCAATACTTCACAATGGCCTAGAGTGTGGTCTTTTCTCCTCTTTCCATTTATATTAAGGTTATATACTGATTATCAGCATAGCTGCAATTTTCAGTCCAACTCTGATGAGTGAAAATTCACACATATTTATACTTTCATGGGAGTAGAACTGCTCAAAGGAATTGGCAATAAGACACAGACTGCTTTTTCTGTGCACGCTCTGTAACAACATTTCAGAAGTATTTTATTCTCTTTTAGTAAAGATTCAGTGTTACAGGTCCATAAAATGAAAACATGTGTTCTCTTTAATATGCATTCAGAGTGAAAATCACTTCACTCACGTAAAACCTAATAATTGGACGATATGTAGGGAAAGTCTGAAAAAAGAAATTAAGTCTCCTGTGAAGTGGCACTAAAGATGTTTCACAATCCTGATACCAGCCACAAAAATGTCCAAGTCATCATCTCCCACTGGCTTGAGTAAACAATACATTTTCCTTACATCTGCATGCAAGATCTTCTAGGACACAAACCTACATATGAACATAAAAAAAAGAAGTAGTGTAATAGTCTACTATTAGTAAAACCCATTGTTCATTTGTCTATTTGAAAATTGTTTTCAAATACTGATTTGGTTTTTAAGCCTGTATGCAATTAAATGACATTGGTGACATCAATTTAATTACAGATCACAGTTCAACCCTGTGCTGGTTTTGTCTGTGCTAGAGTTAATTTTCTGTACAGTATCTAGTATGGGGCTATGTTTTGGATTTGTTCTGGAAACAGTGTTGATAATACAGAGATGTTTTAGTTATTGCTGAGCAGCCCTTGCAGAGTCAAGGTCTTTTTTGCTTCTCCCATTGCCACACCAATTAGTAGGCTGGGTGTGAACAAGAAGTTGGGAGGGGACACATCTGGGACGGCTGACCCCAGGATCACAACATCACAGAATTGCTATGGTTGGAAAAGACCTTTGAGATCATGAAGTACAACTATTATCTAACTCTACCAGGGCCACTGCTACACCATATCCTTAAGCACCATATCTAGACAGCTTTTAAATGCATCCCATGGAGATTCAACCATTTCCCTGAGCATCCTGTTCCACTCTTTGATAACCCTTTCAGTATAGAGTCTTTTCCTAACGTCCACCCTAAACCTCCCCTGGTGTAATTGATGCCATTTCCTCTTGTCCTACCGGTTGTGACTTATAAGAAAAAAACAACACCCACTTCTCTACAACCTCCTTTCAGGTAGCTGCAGAGAGTAATAAGGTCTCCTCTCAGCCACCTTTTCTCCAGACTAAACAACCCCAGCTCCCTCAGTCACTCCTCATAAGACTTATTCTCAAGACTCTTCACCAGCTTAGCTGCTTTTCTCTGGACCTGGTCGATCACCTCAATGTCTTTCTTACACTGAGGCGCCCAAAATTGAACACAGTACTCAAGGAGCGGCCTCACCAGTGCCAAGTACAGTGGGATAATCACTTCTCTAGTCCTGCTGGCTACACTCTTCCTGATACAGGGCAGGATGCCATTGGCCTTCTTGGCCACCTGGGCACACTGCTGGCTCATATTCAGCTGGGTGTTGATCAACACCCTCAGGTGCCTTTCTGCCCAGCAGCTTTCCAGCCACTCTTCCCCAAACCTGTAGCATTGCCTGGGGTTGTTGTGGCTCAAGTGCAGGACTCAGAACAACTGACCAAAGGGATATTCCATACCATATGACATCATGCTTAGCACATAAAGCTAGAAGAAGAAGGAGGAAGGGTCAGAAGTTCAGAGTGATGGTGTTTGTCTTCCCAAGTAACTTATGTGCGATGGAGCCCTGCTCTCCTGGAGGTGGCCGAACACCTTCCTGCTGATGGAAAGTAGTGAGTGAACTTGTTTTCCTTTGTTTACATGCATACCTTGTGCTTTACTTATTAAACTGTCTTTATCTCACTGAACAAATTTTATCATTTTTACTCTTCCAATTCTCTCCCCCATCCCCCCAGTGGTGGAGTGAGGGAGCAGCTGCATGGTGCTTAGTTGCTAATGGGGGTTAAACCATAACAAACCCTTTTGAAATGTCTGGGGGCTCATAGAAGGCAGATGATCTTCTACTTCCTAAATTCTGAAACGACCACCAAAGGCTTCCTCCCACAAATTAAAAGAATCAAAAATTGGATTATTTAATCCTGGGTACAACTGCATGCATCAGGGCACGAATTTTTGTTATAATTCTGGATTCTGTATACACTTTGGTTATATACCCTTCATTTTACATCCTTTAAGCTTTAGCATTCCAGCCTACAGACACATCAATACTGATGGAAGGCTTTTATCATTCTAAGGAGGCTGAGCCAAACACTGACTCAAAGACAGCTTTCAAAAGGAACAGAATGAAAGTGATGTCAAACTCCAGCCCACAATCAGCTCCAGACGACTGCCTATTTTTTTCTTCTCCCCTTTAAGGTATATAACAAGTAGTATTAAAAGTGCCTTAATGTTTAAAACACAAATTTGTTTCAAACTACAGCTTTGAAAGCAAGGGGCTGCAGATTCTATGTCATTGCATTCTTTTCATGATACCGCAGTGGAAATGTTGAGGCAGTAGTAGCTCTCAGTAGGATTACCTCCTGAGAAGAAGCAAAACAAAATGCCTGAAGTACCTTACTATGTGTTAATCACATGGTTAATTTGTTAAATTTGCATTTCATTTGTTTCTGTAGCTTGGCAGAATTTTATTGATAAGAGGTTTTTTTATTGTTTTGGTTTGAGTTTGGGTGGGTTTTTTTCCTTTGTCTTCCAAGAGATTCTGCATTGATTAATCTATCCACGACTCTGTCATAATTAGTGACAGAGTATGTAGCTGAGTAAGAAGAGTTAATGATAGGGCATAGTCTTTTGTGTAGTCTCTTGTTGTGTAAGTGTTGCTTTTCTGGGTTCATAGGTTGAATGCAATTTGCTTTGGTTTTGATCTTATTTTCTTGTGAAATTGCTTTAAGATAAGCCTCTCTCAGGGATTTTATTTAATTTTTTTTAAAGTCTTTCTTCTTTGTTTGATTAATTTTCATCCTCTTGATTTCCTTATTTTCCTTTATAGCAAATGATTGGGGTGAGAATTCTAATATGGGGCCAGGTGGAGAATCCGGTTCTCTTGCTCCCCCTAGCTGCTGAAGAAAAATAGCAATAGCAATAGCAATGTCATAAACTCTGAAATGTGCCCATCACTTCTCTGGTCAGACACCTCACTGAATTAAAAAACGTCACTTCTGAAGAAAAAAATGTTTGCATCGGGACTTAGACACTCAGCAACAAAAAGTTCCTGCATAACAACCACTTCAGTCCCATTGCTAAGAATCTAAAGCCAAACCAAACATTTCTTATACACTTTGTGCAACTCACTGAAGCCAAGTATGAGTATTTTCTTGACTAGATTACAGTCCATCTAAAACATAGTCTGCTGCAAACCCCTTAAAGTAACAGAATTGTTACATGAAATAACTAGGACACAAATTGATTAGACTTCATAGACAGTATTGTTAGATGTTCTTCAAAACAGGCAGACAACTAGTCCTTGGTTATGCATGTGGATTTCCTCTACAAGTATTTATTTCTTGTTACCCTTTGCCTGACTTAAAGGATCAGTACTGAATTTTGCATTGTCTGAAAACTGCTTTTCAAAGGCAGCTTCAAAAGACAGCACCTATAATGAATTATCCCTCATATATGGATCAAAGCCACACTGGTTTTCACTGGAGTCAGGTCTTGGGCCAAACATTTAGCAGAGCAGGAAAAGGAAAAATAAGTTGCAGTTACAGACTCAGTGTCTCCAGGTCTCATGAAGACTTCTGATTTCTCTTTTTTTTTTCTCTGCAGGAGCAATCACATATCCCTGAATCTTTTATCAGACAGACTAAGAGGTGACATTTGCATCCCTGATTCATTGTGACTACAGGAATCTTCTTTGGATAAATACAGGGTTTCATCTTTCAGTTGTTCCAGCCTTCTCTTGCAATTAGTTTCACCACTTCACTCACTGACATTCCTTCTGACGCTCACATTTCACTAATGGATCTGCAAGCTCAGTTTCCGTAGGCAGAACTATATTCGAAACCAAAAATCTTTTACACTGAGGAAACCTACATATCTCACCACTCAATGCCATGGCATCTTTCACCCAAGGTTATGGAAAATAAGGAAAACAATTCCCTTTAGGGAAAAGAGCAAGAGAAGATGTCCATCTATGTGTGTATGGCATTCCTTTATTCTCAGGTATGACACATGCCCATGGGATATACTCTCCTCTAGGAAATCCTTCAAGGGGATCCTTCAGCAATTTAAAAGGAGACTTAAGTGCACAGTAAAGGTCTCACAGAGTCTCTTGGAAGAGGATAGTGAACCAATAAAAGTGCAGACGGTAGTTCTTTGGTCACGTCTTTTCATGTCTTTCTAGTAAGAAGGCAAATGGTTTGGTCTTCATACTGTCTTCCAGAGAATACCATCCATTATAAACCACATGGCTTTTGTTTTGAAGGCCTGTGGGGGATTTTAAAGCCACAGTACCTTTTCTGATAGACACATTATTCCAAAACAAACATGGTTATGAAATGAACAGGTTCAGCAGGCAGAGGAGAGCTTACAAGGTTGTTTTCACTTTTGCAGAGTGGAACAAGAAATATTTATTAGAAGTCAATACAACAGCAATAGCAGGCCACTATCTCAGGGTCTGGATTGTAAGGTGTTAAGGAACACAAACCATATCTGCCAATATGTGGAGTAATAAAGTCATTTTCTGGGGTTCTGGCTAGCTTTTAGCATCAAAGCTGATCAATGTCAATGAAAATTTCAAAATCTGGTGTCACATTTTTCTGCAATCCTTACACAGTGGTTGCTGAATCCTTAAGTTTCATCCCCTTTGGCCACATCCAGACTGGAAACAGGAGTAAAGTCCTCTGTAATTTTGGTTGTGGCATAGGTCTTTGTCCAAAGTCACAGAAATAAATTCTGAATCTAGGATTTCAAATTCAGAAATAAGTTTCGATCTTGCAGCCTGGCTAGAACTCAACATGGTGGAATAATTCAGCCACACCCCACCTAATCAATCAAATAACTAGAGAAACACCAATCCAAACTTTTATACTTTGATTTAACAAACACCCATACTTACCAGTCCAACTCCAAAGTATTAGATAAAAGGATCCAAAAAACTTTCCTTCAGTATTCTTAATTTGTGAATGCAAAACATAAAAAACAAACAAAAAAAACCCCAAACAAACAAACAAGCTAACAAAAAAACCAACAATAACAACAAAAACCACAACCAAAAAAAAGTTCAGAATATAGCTTTTAGGTGTATTGTGCCAGAAGAAACAAAGCTTGATTTCTTTAATCTCCTGATATTACCAGAACTACCCGAAAGAATAAAAACTCTTTGCCCATTTTCATAGAAAATCTGATTAAGGAATGCATTTAAATAAAAAACATGAGAAAGCTGTCACATTTTATTCTATATTGAAAAATATCCTACAAAATCAATAGTAGCTCCATTATTCTAATCTCTCTGTAATGAAGGACTTGCTAAACATATATACTGCGAAAAAAAATAAGTAGTTCAGTAATGTCCACTTCTTGTGAACTCATATCTGTTGCACGTGGAAGAGAATGCCCTAAAGAAAACTAAAAAGTGGTTAATTAACATATAAACCACAAATGTTGGACTATCATAAATATTCAAGTAGTGATGAATAGTGGGATAAATCCTGAGTGCATGTCGTAAGTTTTTTATCTCCATAGCTATCGAGTCGGATATTTACAGTAAATTACAGCTGCACATGCTTTACTCCATAGCCATATGTTTTATTATTCAACCAGATGTAGGCCATAAAACTGTTTTATCTATTTTGTGGTTCAGCCTAGTACTAATAAAATAAACTACAAATACCTGACTTATAGCTTTGCTGGCATTTTTGCACTCCAGTGAAGTGCAGTGCCAATACCTCATGCAGTGAAAGTGATCTAAGAAAATCATATGTTCACATTTCTTATACTTTCATAAGGACCTTAAATATTTGAAGTAACAGTGTTGAGCTATAACTTGTTCTTTTATTGTTTTTCATCACATGGACTACCACCATCACTGATAATTCATTTTTGTTTCCTGCAGATTGGGAAGGACATTATAAGGGGCCTGCACTCTGTCTTGGCATCTACATCACTGATTTTCCTTAAGCATTACAGAGTAATATCAAATTACTGAAATAATGATTTATCCTAGGAAGGATGTATTTAATTATAAGAGAAAAAGATAATGTTGCAATTAACAAGACATTTGTCTGTCTTTTTTTTTTCTCTCTCTTTTTTTTTTTTTTTAATGTATGATATTAAACCTTGGACACAAGAATCTCAAAGTGTGAATTTTGTCTTGCCGCTATTTTGGGATTAAGATTTCTTTAAGCACCTGTGCAAGTTGTCCTAAGTGCCCACACAAATGTTTTTTCTTTGTGTCAAGTGTGTCAGAAGACAAATTCAGCTTTGATATACACTGGTTTTGCCAAAAATAGTATTCTCAGAGGTTTCAGAATCCTATTTTTTGTGTGGAATGTGACCATAAGCAACACAGTTTATAATGGGTCTAGAAAAAACAAAGAATATTGCAAAAAGATCACAAAATGCAGCAGATTTTCTCAATGTTTTTAGATACACTGCTGGTCTTGGACTAACATGCTTAGTCTCAGGGTTGTCATGGACATCTGTTATTAAGTTTCCCTAGCCCAACAACATTCATTTGACTCTCAACATGCATAAACCTAGCAGACTAATGAGGAACTGAATATTGAATGTTTATCAAAGGGGACTCTCTTCCATTTCATCCACCTCTTGCATACTTTCAAAGAATTAATCTATTTTAACAAGGAACCCTCTCCCTATTCTATGGCCCCAATTCAATCTCTAAAACAGGGGATTAAATCCAACATTCTGCAGATCGAAATTAAAGTGGTTTTGGTTGTTGTTTTTCAAGCTATTCTGAGTGTTAATTGGGGTAAAATCTGCAGCTTCTGGATTACCATTCACATTTCGAATAACAGAGGAGAAAAACTTTGCCAGAAGTACCACAAGGACTAAGGAAAATGAAGTCTTTTAACATCTTCTCAGCGTACTAAGCAGGTATCCGTGTAGAGGAACACAAGCTATTTAAAATGCTTTGGTTGCTTTTTACATAATAATAAAGTTAAAGGAAAAATAAAGTACTGTGTCATTTTTTACTCCTTAAAATCCTTCAGATTTCATTATGATTGATCAAAAATAATTGAGCAGATGTTACAGGCAGATAATGCTTTTAAATCCTTTGTGCTTAGATTTAAATCTGAAATAATGCAGATAAAGGAAGTGTGAAAGATTTCATATCATGGTCCCACAAGTACTCGTAAAATGTAAGTGCTGTTTAGATACTTTCTTATGCCCGATACTTTATCATCTTTATGTTGCTGTTGAAAGGATAAGGTCTCAAGTGTGAGTTCCTGTGATAAACACATTTTCCTTTGGCTCATGAGTCATACACAATGTAAAAAGACATTTTCTTCTCAAAAAGACAATATTGTGAACATCTGGTTCATACCCTTCTTAACGAAATTTGTTCCACTGCTCTATTACATATAAACATCTGTCATTTATATCAAGCAGTTGACAAATGCTCTATCATGAATTCTAAGAACTGGCATGCTAGATCGTTAAATATCTTTTTTATACAAAATGAAAACTGTTTGTTTGTGTCGAAGACTGAATTCTATTCAAGAGAGGTGACTTCTTTATCAAATGAGAAAATGGGTTACATTTATATCAACAGTCTTAAATTTTCTTTCTCCTGACAACTGTATATAATTACTGTAAATTACTCTTCACTCATCACATAAAAGACAATGATGCACTATTGAGCAATACTATGTGGATACTGTTCAGTGAATGGTTTTGTCTACCTAAAAGACTGAAATTTTTGAGCAGTTCCAGCCCTTGAGTTTTCCAGATATTCATGGATAGAGAATTTTTTTTTAGGTTAGGCTTTTTGTTGTTTAGTTTTGTTTTGTTTTTTTAAAAAAAGGCATTTTTCTGCTAGTGTTCGTCACTAAGAAATTGTTTTGTTCCTTTGCTTTACTTTGAAGGGTTGCCCACAACCATACCAACGACCAATGTATTCCAGGAAACATTCTTCCTCCAGAGGTGTGAAATCATTTCTGATGCTCCTTTTTGGGACTTAGAGGTCCATGAAATAAAAATCTGTGGTAGCTATTACTCATTTTTTAGTACTCTAATGACTGTTCAAGCACAAGGAGATAATTTGATTTTCCTTGAGACCAAAAGGATGTTGCATGGTCCCCTCTGCATTCAGGAAAGAGCAACCTCTTTGACAGCAGGATAGGACAAGCTCTCAGGAAGCTTCAGACAGAGTCACCTGGCAGAATCCTGTCTCCTTGAATATTCAAAGTTAGAACTGAGACCCAAATAATAAGGGCTTTCTGTAATTTTCTTAATCATGAGTCCAAGAAATGAATCCAAAAATCTATGTATGACCTCCAAAAGCAGCTGGTTTGGGTAGAGTCCACTATTAAGAGCAAGTCAAGATGTGTAAATGAAGTGTCTCCTTCTCTCCATTGACTGTATAGACTAAACAGAGAGTCACCTGGCAACAATTAATAGAAAAATGGATTGCATTTCCTAAATGAGGTGCATAAAGTGGGCAGTCTGCACCTGGCTGTATGAGCTTTAAATTTGCCATCCTTATTCACAATGTATGAAGTATTTTTCATAGCTTTTCAGGACAGGCATTGCACAAGACATTTGTAACTAGCTGAAAACAAAGAAACCCTGTGATTCACTGAGAAAAAAGGTATTTGGTTAGATGCATGACAGAGCCAGAGGCAACTTCGGAGCTGCAAATGCAATTACTGCTGGCCAGAGGCATTTTCTTTTCACTTATGAAAAAAAAAATAAATGTTCTGCTTTGATTTGTCTGATTTCTGTTCAGAGAAGAACAGTATAAAACATGTTCAGTCTTAGGAGATCTGGAAGATCCTCCCTAAGAAGAAAACAGATTTGGAAAAGGTCCCTTTACTGACACATGTAAATGAAAGATGGTAATTTTGTCATCCCCTGCCTTCCACCTGCCCTTATTATAATAGGCTGAACATTGCTTTTTCACTGCAAGATGGGCAAAAAATATGGAACAATTTGATATGCAGCCTGTACTAACATTGAGAAAGCCAAATCTAGTGTCCTAATGAAATCTATTGCAATATAAAAATGGTGTGTTTATTAATAAGGCAGAACATTATTAGATTTTCTTATTGAGCTAGAGCATTTCAAGGCCATTTGCGGCAGGGAGGGAGAGCAGTGATTTACAGTACATTCTTTGTTTCCCTAACACTGATCACCTGTCATACTTGATTCCCACAGTGGACCTTTTATAGCAATTTGCTATTCTGACCTTTGCATACATTTTTTGCCAGCTTTACTCTGGGACCGTTTAAGCTGGGATGGGTGGGTGTATGCTGAGTAGGGTAGCAAAAACTAGGGAAAGATTAGGTTTCAGTTGTGAACTGGCTGCATCTCTTGAACCATTCATTACTAGATTCCCTAACATTTGGGTTTTCAAAAGGTGATGAATTTTTGTGTGGAAAAGAGTATTTTGTTGGCTGGACTCCACTGAAGCATACTTTCAACATTAACTCCCTATTGGCAGCAGTTTCTGCTTATGATTTGTTTTAATGAACACCAGTTTAAACTGGGCTAATCATAAGGTCTCCTGGAGAAAGGTTAAACCTCAGCATATTTTATACAAGCCTGACCCAAACAGAGCTCATGTTCTGTGGACGGTAGCCGTGGAAAAAGGACTTTTCTGAGTGTAGGAGTTAAGTCTATACAGGATATGGTTAGAATACATGCGGGAAATTAACATTTTTCCATTTCTTTTTCTTCCTGTTACCTCAATTCCCCATCTCCCTAACCACTGCATGCACCCACCACCTTCTGTCTCTCTGACCTTATTATGTCTCCTCTTCACCTGTGACCTTTTCTACTCCTAAATCCATCCCCCACTGATCTCAGTTCCCTCATGCTCAGTTTGCATCCTCTCAATATCCTGATCCCACTGCTCTTTGTTGTCCCCCAGGCATGCATCTTCTCAGTCTTCTCACACATTTCTGTGGTTTCCTAAACCCTCCCTTTCACATCTTACGCCAAACAGATGGAACCAGAAAAGGAACAGTTTCTAATTGAAAACCTCCAGCTGTAAATATCATATATTTAACAACTACTTGTTGAATCTCTCAGAAATATTCTTAATTAAGTTCCCTTGAAAATACTGAAAGGTCTTCCTTACCAAAGTCCACAGAAGAAAGCCAAAGCAAAGCTTTTTTTTGTTTATTACTGATGTAATGAACCCAAAAGGCATTTTTCATTAAAACTAAACTATAACCAAACATCATAGCAATATTAATTTTAATCTGACTTTCACCTAGCTATTCAGAATTAAATTTAGAATAAAGAATTTCTGAAAAAAAAAAAGTAGTTCTGATGAAGTTTGAGAATAAGTAGACAATCAGCTTTACAATAGGACATCAGCTAAATCTACATTGAGAGAGTGCCCCTATCATTCTGCATCTGGTTTGCATCAGTGTTGCATTTCTAATTAGACCTTGCCAATCCATTTGTCAGTACTGGTTTATCTGCCAATGTTTCATGTATTTTGGTTTAAAACAGGTTAAAGTAACCATGGATCATAGCAGAACAGTGACATTCTCTTTGGGAATAGTAACTATTACAAATTGAAGGCAAAAATGAATAGGTTAAGCATTAAATATGAAGGGACAGATCCTCAGATAACATAAATTGTTACTGCTATTCCACTGATGTCATTAAGGTTATATTGATCCAATCCTGCTGAGAATATGCTGAAAAGTTGTACCATATCCCATGGGCAGAAGGAATACTGAAAAAAACTATACCTGCCCTGTATCATAATCCATTTTGCTTACAAAAGAAAGGTAGCTTTATATTAATTTTTTTTTTTCTTGTGAATATTTCTCTCTGAGTTACCTTCAACTCCCTGGGAGCATTTTCTCCTTTGAAATGCAAGGACCCCAGTGTTTCATTATTACAAGAAACAATAACTTTATGCAATTTACATGTATAACTAAGCACTTGGATTTCAAACCTCAAGAGCACAGTATTGCAACAGTAAAAGTTCCTTCTTGAACACATAACCCATTTCAATTATACCTATAGTGACTCCATTGAGTTAAGAAAATAAAGCAACACATTTTATTTGCTAGTGTGCTATTTATTCTTCTTCCTCTCCTTTCTACTGCAAACATTTCTCTATGTACTGCTGTGTTTAGTAACATTAAGAGATAAGCCTGTGGAGGCTGTAAATTCTGCTTCCAGGATGGTGAAAAAAAGGCTACAAAGGACTCAAAAGGAGCTGCAAATATGACCAGACCAGAGGTGACATTTCTACTCCATCAGGCATGTAATTGCATTAATTCACTACAATGATTAAAGAACTTTGAAGCAATGCTACTGCCTCATTCAGACATATTCTAGTTAAGGAACATAGGTGTGAGAAACTATTGTGGATCAAAGATTGATAAGATATTGGTTGGGGAAGAAAATAGGTTGGGAAGATTTAGAAAGGATATTTAGTGGCTCTGAGGAAAAAGAAAATGTGTTAGATATAAGCTACACTATAGATTGTTATGTAGCATTACAAATTTCTCATTAAATGCATATTTCAAGGAACAAAAAGTGGTAATGGTTAATTTAAAGATTTTATTTAAAAAATATTTTAAGGAGGAGCAAATAAATGTTGCAGTTCAAGCATCAGCCTCTTTTACCTCCATCTTAAATATCTACATTTAAATCATAGTGAAATAGCTCAGCTTCTGAAAGATCTAAAGTAGTTAGTGGGTTTAAGGAGGTATCACAGGGTCTATAACACATGCCTTTATCAACATCACAAATCCCATGTTCACCTTGGTCAGCCAAATCATCCCAACTTGACTTTCAGAGCTGCAGAGGATTCATCATAATTAGATTTCTTACTGACTACAAATGTCTCACTCAAAATCATAAAAAGCAAGGCAATATATTAAGCCATTCAGTCATATAAAGCTCAGTAACTTAGTAGTATCACAAGTCTTGAAAATCAACAGTCAAGCACAGAAACATTAATTCTGATTCCCTTTCTTTGTTGCTTGTGTTCAGATTAGTGCCTTATTTTGGTAGTCCAGAAATAGAGTGAGGAAAGGTGAGCACATGGAGACAAGATCTGGTTGATGATCATAGTTTCTGGTATGCATGAAATGGCCATGAAATGGCACAGGCCACTGGAGAAGGCAACATGAGACTGATATGCTAGCAAATAAGTTTTTCGTTTTTGTGGATGTTCACTGGGCTGCATACTAACATGGAGGCTCTCTAATACTTCTTAGCAAAATGCTTATCTTTATATTTTTAAAAAGGGAAAAATTACTTTAAGTATTCAGTTGGAAACGGCTACTGCACAAGGGAGACAGCAGTAGGCTAAAACATGAATAGAGTTTATGATCAGCCATTGACATAACAAAACTTACATACTAGAAGCTGCTACAGGTGAATATCTATATTCCAGAAACAGTAACTTCACATCATAAGCTTGTTCAAGATTTTTCCAATGGACAATCCTTGGTTACACATTTTTTTCTTATGATATATAGCTGCAAAAAATTAACCAGATTCATCTTTCTTCTATTATTTATTTTACAAACTTCCAGTTGCTTCAGATGTTTTCTCAGATAACACCACCTTCGCTCCCCCTTTTGTCATATTTCGTTAGGGCAGTGTTGCAGCTAAACAAGAACATAATGCTAATAAGTTCCCATATACCAACACTGTCTGAAAGGACAGGCTGTGGCTCACTGAGCCAGCACTGTTGCTTCCTACATTATAAATGGTTTCTGTCTTAATTTAAAGTATTTTCCAAGTAGCAGTCAAGCTCCTTTAGACCAAGGCCCCAAAAGCACACCTCTTTTCTGAGAAATGAAAGGAGTGTAGCACAAAATAGCGTGTCTGCAGAGCCTTAGTCATTGCATAGGTGGGGTTTGGAGTTGTCAACATTATGTTTATGCTCTGAAATTGCTTATGTTTGGAGATTTCTTATGCTTAGCACTTTCAATCCTGCTGCTTAAAAGGTGGTATAGAAGAATACATGCTTTGCATATAATGATTCTCTTCAAGTTGTCCTGTGAAAGTGATGTTGTCCTCAATGCTCCACATTTATTTATATATTCATAATATATTTAATAATTCATTTATTAATATCTGAATTAGTATCTCCAGAAATGGAGTAAAATGTCTCTTCATAGTGTTTCATTGTTTGTTTCTCTAGTGAGTGAAGGGTTAATTTCAATCACCTGTCATTTTACATTTTCTCACTGGGTGCCAAGTATCTATTACTCATTTTTGGACTTCTAGACTGGGCAGAGATGTTGGTATTGAGTAGATCAGCAACAGGGAGGAAGAAAAAGAGAATTATGTAGTTAGCTGTATTGGTCTGTAGGTTTCCATTAAATGGGTGTCTCTGGCTTGCTATCATTCACTGTAATTGCACTGTCTGGAAAGTTGACTTTCCCTTGAGACTAATCTATTTTAAGTTCAATAGATCAGGGGAAGCTTTTGAAAGACTTGTAAAATTCCTTATATTTGGCTTCTTAAATCCAAGGAAAGACAAAACTCTATACAGTATGCACTTCTTAGTCAAGAGTTTATTAGAATATTAACTTGAGGAGATTTCTGGTGCAAATTTCCACAGCCAAAAACACTCACAGTGGATCACCTCACACACATAAAATTATATAGATACTAATTGTTTTCAGAGACTACATTTAGATACATTTAATTGTCACAGCTGGAATTATATTATTTCTGTTTGACTGTAAGTCCCTTGATTTACCATCAACTCTGTCAGAACTATCAAGGCAGTCAAAAGTTGCTTCAAAGAGTTTCAGACATGCTCTGAAGGAAAGAATGCTATACTTTAAGACATTTTTTGCATCTTGTCCTAATATATATAGTGTAAATAGGATAACTACTCCTTTTTCCCTTCTTGAGGTTCATTTATTCACTGAAATAACTTGGAGACCTATTAGAAGCTTTAAGCTCACTCCAAAAAACTCAGAAGATAATATCCACTATGCCCTGAAATCTCCAGTGGGCAAAATATGATCCTTCTTGTCTACATATTCAAACTATGGCAACCCCATCAAACATCAAACATGCTAACCAAACAACAAAGGGAGATGTGGCCTTTCAAAATCTCATTTCTGTGGCTACTGTATTATCTCTGTAACTACTGTAATCTCTGTTAAGATCCCAAAATCAATCTTACAGTATATCAGTGGTATATTTACACTTTACTTATTCCACTGAACACAACATAGTTTAAGATAAGATCCTTAACATTATCTTCATAGTCAATGGCAAAAGAAAGAAAGAAGTGGTAAAAAATGAGTCGTTAAATTTCCTTTCTCAGAAGACAAAAGTCACCAACCTTGTGGTTATCCCTGGGAAAAAAAAAAATTGCCACAGGGTATATACTGTTCCTGGCCCATAGCATCGCCTACACAAGTTTTCTCTTGAGAGATCAACCACAAATAACAGTTGTTATGCATGCTGTTTAATGCATGTCTGGGAAGTGCATTATTTGCGCTGTAAAGACAACCATGTAAAAACTGAAGACTATCTGCTTGCATTCTTCATAACATAGCTTGCTCAGACCTCTCAGACTCCACGTTGTTTCCTTTTTCAAGGCTACCTAGAAAGCCGATATGAAAAGAACCTAAGGGGTATTAAGAAATCCTGGTGTTAAATAAATGCATAAATAATAAATGAATACTATATTCTAGGTGACAAGCCTTGAATTGCACCCAGTTTTCTTCTAAACAGCTGTGGTCAGAAATCAGGAGCACTGGAGCTGTTCCACATCCGGGCTCCTTTCTCTAGCATCACAGGTTAAACTCAACACGTATATCTCTTTTGGAAAGAAGGAGAACATTATTACCCTCGAAGACTGATATTAAATGTGAACCTCTGAACTCTAATTTAAGAAAACCTAATGCTCCACCTTGACCACTCTTAAAAAGCACAAATGTACACCACTCTTTCATGGGCCTGCGTGAAGAAAGGGCACTGTGTGAAGAAAGGGCATCTGATGAGATGCAAAGGCACAACACTACCTTGATCCGGTGGTCTCACAAAATAATCAATATCCCACTGTTTGTGCGCTTTACACATAGCCCAGAACAGGCTGCATGACCATGCCCAGCAATGCCCAAGCATGCCCAGCTTCCCAGCTGCACGGCAGTGCCTTTGCCTGTTCCAGAGTTTGAACTTGCAAAAAGGACAGTAGCTGAGTCTAGTAGTGAGGTCACTGTACAGACATGTTTTTTATGGACAGTGTCATCAGTGTAGACTTTGCCAGCATTTCACATGGTTTATGACAGACCATGGTAGGAAAGAGAATTGTGCCCATTCATCAGCCTTGGGCAATGGTAGCAGACTCCCTGTTGTATGACTGCCCCTACAACAACAAAGTCACAGCTGAACCTCAGATTCAACACATGATATAAAATCAGGAATTAGTTCCACCAAAACCATAGCAAGACTGTACTTGCATCTGTGGATTACACGAGAGCAGGCTCCCTCATACTCCTGTTTGGGTAGATGCAGATCATACACATTTGATCATCCTGTCCCTGTGTTCCCACCAACAGTGTCTTATTGCCTAACAAAGCTCTTGCACTGATACTGCCTTTAAGGCATTTTTCTATTCTGTTAGCATTAAACATCTTCTGAGACCATTCTTTCTTTTCTCTTAGAATTGGATCTGCTGTGAACTCAACAGGTTTCTCTGTATCCGGCTGCATGAATGAGAGACTTTGAAGACTTTGTTGGTTCAAGAAACTGGAGTGATTGATTGGAACAGCAGTACAGTAATAGAGGGAATCACTAGGGGGATGTTGGACCAGACAGCTGTTATATTATTTCGGACAGGCAGATTTTCTTATAAATATTTACTGTATTGAAAAACAGACAGCTATTGTAGTTGTGATCTGCAAAAAATTCTGAAAAATGACTGGGATTTTCCCTGTGAGACCAACATCAAAAGCTGTAACTGAATATACTTATGGTCCAATATTGCACAAAATTTGGGTTCAACCTTTATTCAAGAAACTTCCAGTAAAGTACTGTATTTTTACTCATAGAATCACAGAATGTCTTTGATTGGAAGAGACCTTCAAGGTCATCTAGCCCAACCTTCGACCCAACACTGCAAGCTCACCACTACACCATGTCCCTGAGCACCAGGTCCACACACCTTTTAAATGCCTCCAGAGATGGTGACTCCACCTCTGCCCTGGGCAGACTGATCCAATGTTTGATAACCCTTTTGGTGAAGAAATGTTTCCTAATATCCAGTCTAAACCTCCACTGGTGCAGCTTGCAGCCATTCCCTCTGGTCCTGTCACACGTCACCAGGAAGAAGAGGCTGTCCCTCTCCTCTCTCCAACTTCCTTTCAGGTAGTTGTAGAGAGCAATAAGGTCTCCCCTCAGCCTCCTCTTCTCCAGACTAAACAACTCCAGCTCCCTCAGCCACTCCTCATAGGACTTGTGCTCTAGGCCCTTCACCACCCTCGTTGCCCTCTTCTGGAGATGCTCCAACATTTCTTTGTCCTTCTTACAGTGAGGGGCCAGAACTGAACACAATACTCAAGGTGTGGCCTCACCAGTGCCGAGTACAGGGGGACAATCACCTCCCTGTCCCTGCTGATCACAGTGTTTCTAATACAAGCCAGGCTGCCACTGGCCTTCTTGGCCACCTGAACACACTGCTGACTCATATTTAGTCGACTATCGATCAATACCCCCAGGTCCTTTTTCAACTTGCAGCTTTCCAATCACACATCCCCAAGTCTGTAGCTTACCATGGGGTTGTTATGCCCTAAGTGCAGGACCCAACACTTGGCCTTGTTGAACCCCATGCAATTAACCTTGGCCCACTGATCTAGCCTTTTAATGTGAGAGGTCAATGTGACTTTTGTTTGAACAGATATTTCAGGTCTCCTACCTATTGTTCACAAATTTTACCCAACCTGAGACATATGCCTGACAAAAATGGCCAAACATTCTTCTCATATAAAGGGGAATGCACAGCCCTCACCACAGCTGACTTGATTTACATCAGTGGAAAATTTGATCCTGCAGTAGAGATCAGTAAATTTATCAGGAAATCATTTAAATTAATTCAAAATATTTTTCTTAGAAGCTATTGATACTTTTATTATAGACTCCCGAACATCTTAAATATAATAAATAATTTCCAATAGTCATACCAAACTAAGAGTAGTTGAAAAAAAAATCACGCTATAAAATTTCAAGAACTTAAATATTTAGGAGAGCCATAATTTAGTTGCTGTTGTTGTTGTTGTTTTTAAATAGTCTCCTTCGTTATGTAAAATGCTGTACGTATGAGATAATTGACTTTTCCCTGTAATTAAACCTGCAATTAAAAAATTATTATCATCACTTAAATAACTGCATGGGAAACAATTCAATGAAAAGACGAACTGAAATCGAACGAATGGTCTTTTCTCAGAGTGTGAGTAACAACAAGGTTTCATAGTCTGTCAGTCAACATACCAGCAAGCTTGTCATTGAAAACGGTTCCATTTCTCAAGCTGTTAGAGGGACTGCTATAGATCCTGGGGGCATATGCCTGAAAGAAAGATCATAATTCAGTAATAGGAGGTCTGCTTATCTTACTCAACAGTGAGCTGGCAGAGGATGGGGACCCATGCTTTGTTTACAGGGGGAATAAACAGCGTACCTGCTTTGTGCCTGAATGGGCTTCAAACCCCCATGGCACAGCGGTGCTGGATGGAGGGAAGAGCAAGGAAAAAACTGTATGCATGAGAGTATAGGTGTGTGATTAGTGGGGCTATTCACACCTTCAAAAAGTAAAAGGAATCTGCCTTCTCCTTACAGTATCCCTTGATCTCTTTGTTAAACTGTATTTGTAGGTTTCTATTGAAATGTCATTCAAGAAATACCATTCAGCTTCCCTTGACACAGAAAGAGGGAGGATGGTATTAAGTGACCTGTGTCATGAAATGAAAGCTGTGACTCAATTTTATATTATTTCTAATTAAACAGAGATAATTACAAAAGAGATGGGGAATATGGGAAGGGGAGGAAAA
>WUAM01000191.1:492187-524169 GCA_024336885.1 Actenoides hombroni
AGGTTTTGTGTTCATTTAGTGAATTGGTTTGTTAGAGTTTTACTAGATCTGTTTGTAAGGTTTTGTGTTCATTTAGGTGATTTACTTTGAATTTGGCTTATGACTTTCTCTATACATTTCTAAATAGCTTCCTGTTTGGATATGACAGGAAAATAGACTGAAGAAAAAAACCTATTTATCATATTTAAGTGCATCACCTTTAAAAATGGTCTTTTACAAGTTAAAAACTGAACATATAAATTATTATTTATATTCTTCTACATGTGGTCCAAAAGATAATCTGACTTGAACATACTTTTAAAGATCTTTAAGAATATGACAAAGTAAATATTTCTATTTTCCTTCACTTTTTTTTTTTTTCACTCCATCAAAGCTAAATGAATGTAAAGCAGTTTTAACTGTTTTAAGTAATTAGCTTGACTATCTCAGTTCTTCATGAAAGATAATGAGGTGTATTTGATCAGAAGGTTCATTAAAAATGATTACAAGAAAAAGTAGTCATTCCAAACAGTGTTGTTAATTGGAAAAGATGAGTTGATGTATGACTGAAGTTTGGATCCAAGTTCAGAGTCAAACAAAATGTGTAACAATTTGTTTTCCCATGTGCATTAGTTTGTGTGGTGTTATGATATTAACAAGTCCCTCAGTTATATCAACTTTCATTTCACTGTGTGATGTTGAAATAATTTACATTTTTCAAAATTAGAGTTTCTGAGTATGAATTACCCAAGAAAGTAATTGGCTGTTTATAAATCAATGTTTCTAATAACCAAACAAGTGTTGAATTGTTACATTTTCCAGGGTCAGTCATATTTTTTATATCATTTCTGAATTGAACATGTCACGTCACTGATATCCCTTTAAAATTGGAGTAAAAATGGTAGTCAGAGAAAGTAATTATTTTTCATGTTTCATCTGCATAAGTAATGTCATCAGAATAACAAATAGTATGCTTTCTTTAACTTGTCATGGACAAACATTGCTTGCATAGACCTACAGACCTCACAGAAGTCACACCTTTGACTGGGAGTTCCTCTCCAAAACCTATCTGTCCTACACATCTGTCAGGACAATGAATGGTGTATCTCTCTCCACTACTGTAGAGAGATTGTAGATAGTAAACTCAAACTAGACTCCTCACTTTGGCACAGCTGATGAATGAGATGAATACAGCTCAGTGTTGTGTGCTTTTTGGGGTGGTTTTGCAGCAAGGAACCGAAGTTCAGGTAACTGCTCAAGATCTATGGAGGGCAGGAGAATAGCTTTGTTTTTAAGGAATGTATTATGTGTGCTTTTTAGAAAACAGTCAAAGCTTCACCTGGATCAAAGATGTGAAAGTACTTCTTTTCTTATGCTGAATATGTGTTTGATTACTAGAAAAATAGATTAATCCTAAAAAAAATATCTGTGGTATGTGTCAGCTGTCTTCTCTGTTAAAAAGGTGTACCTAAAGGTTTCACAGGGCTGTTCAAGGCTAACTTACAAAGTAAGTTTGTAAAGTAACTATCTACTTTAGAAAGAAGTATTATTAACTGCTGTGTTTTTAAAAGATGGGAATGTATTCTTTATCAGGGATTCTAATCAAGGAACAACAAAGAAAAATACTGTGAAGACAGTGTTCTACCTTTTTCAAGAAGTTACTGTATCTTATGCAGTTGCATCTGATACTGTGAACTGAATAGGAAATTAGGTCACTTGTACTATTTTTCAAGGTAAATTCTACAGGAAATAAATTCAATTCTAGTGCTTTTAAGTACCTGGAACTTGATTGCTCATTGCCCTGATACAATAGTGTAAAGAGTTCAGTCACTTTGTTCTAAAGTTTTGAATCTTAAACACCCTCTCTATAAGCAAATATCTCTCCCGGAAAATTCAGAGAGGGCATAAATATTATTAAACAGGCATTAGACAGATGAATGACTCACAGATAGAAATGGTACTGCTGATTCTTTTTTGAGTAAAACAAAAATATATTGATAGAAAATATCAGTTGATGTTTAGTTGTATCCCCAAATTGCAGAGTATATCTTTACAACTGAAACCATTAAAAACTTTGTTGGGATCCAGGGAATCATTAAACATCCTGGGACCCCGGTTCTGTAAAGAACTGCTTCATATTACACTTGCTCAAAAATAATTTCCGCAGAGAAACATCTAGACAGAGCACCATTGTAGGCTGTAGATCCTCTGAAAAGGCATGGTGCACTGAATATTAACACCATTTCACACATTCCCAAGATGTATGCAATTACCTCAGGGAGAGGAGCTGGGAATGTGAGGTCTCAAGGGCTTAGATAATGACATAAAATAAATTGCAACCATTACCCATGTATTTTTCCAAGAGACATATTATTTAAAACCTGTCTAGGCTTTAGAGAAAGAAAGACAGAGGAATGTCCACTTTATGAAATTGCTATTAATGTGTGACCTAGAGTTGAAGACAAGGTTAATTATGGGTTTTTAACAGAAGTATCATTTTGGTTTAATATCAGCACCCAGGCCTTAAATATTGAAGTAAGTCACATTTTTCAGGGACAATTGCCTTTGAATGAAGAATGGCGGGGCTCTGATCTTTGCTGACCCTACTGACTCCCACTGTGTAATCCATAGCAACAGCGTTGCTACAGCAACTGCAGAACACGTCGTAAAATAGGATAAGACCATGAAATCTGATGTCATACTTGCATGAGATGCAAAATTGCAAATAGCTTCCTAAAGCAGATTTGTTAAATGATTGATATACTGTATGCAAATTATATGGGATCAATCCGAAATGAACAGGGATCAACATGCTGTGTCACCATACAAATAACTGGAAGGCAAGTCAGTCTACTGGACACATTAGTGTTCTATTCAAATGTTTGGTGTTTAAGACAATTATCCTCAAACTGTGTGTATCTTTCCTTAATGTTTTTGTTTTCTTGCGATTTTTCTCTCATCTGGATGTAGTAGGTGAGCAGGCACATTTGATGTAAACCCATACAGTTATTCCTAAATTAAATAGAGAAGAAGATACAACTGTAATCCGTGTGGTGTGAATGAGGGCAAATTATTTAGGGTATTGTACAGTTTCATTTTGCCACATCTACAATATGATTTTTACTTGGGTTATTGTACATTCATCCAACCAGCATGTAATCTACATGGATATTCACAAATAAAACAGATAAGATGGTAACATTAAATTATACTTTCTGACAAAGAAAAATTATTTTTTACCATAATATGCTTCAGAACAAAAGCATTAGCAGCATGTTGCAACTTTTAACCATAACTATAAAAGCCTAAGCAACAAAATACACGACCACAGAGTGTGAACTATCAGCAATTTTTAAATAGTTATCAAGAGCACAACAAAACAATCTGGAAATATAAGTCCTATTTATTAGAAAAAAAGTTCTTGCTGCTCATCCCTCACAACATTTGTTAATTAATATAAATTTCCAGTAAGCTTAAGTATGTCTCACTGAATGGATGGATTGTGCCATACATATTATAATAGGCTCAAAAGCTACATAGCACAATGCAGGATTTTTTTTTTATTTTTTTTTTGAAGGATCAGAGGACTTAACACTAATGAATTTCATACAGTTTTTTTCCTATGTTTAACAATAGTCAATGCTGGATATTTCAGAAGAAGCTGTAAAAACCTTACAGTGTATGCAACCATATATTTCTATACCATAAAGCTAAAATTCTGCCAAAGCACAGATGGTGATCTACCTATTTGCCCAAGCACAAGGTTTGATGGCTCTTGTAAGTTGATTCTTTTTTGTTAGTACAGCTAGTCAATGAGGAGTGTCTTTCTCTGAAAGTTTTGACTGTATATTAATAGCTTGTGATGCTATGCTCTACTGCACATATTATACTGTAGACATTCTGCCTCCACAGGAGATTTTGAAAGTATGTTGGTACAAAATATTAACCTTACTAACATCTGCATCTTTAAAGATGACTTTTTGATACAGAAAGTTCAAAGAGCTGCTCATACAACTCACAAATTCAAGCCACAGCGATCCTGCTCTAAGACAAAAAGACATGAGTTGATATATGTTCTTTGAATGCCCATATAGATGACCACTGCAAACCAAGAATGTTACTTTCCAATTTCTTTTTTGGATATTTTAAGTCTGTTATGGGACAAAATATTTATTTTGTCTAAAATTACTAACTTTTTCACTAAGTTTTTGAGAATTGATCATGTACTTCTAGAAGTAATATTGTTTTTAATCAACTACTGTTCATATCTACAGCTTCTGAAAACAAAACAACATAGTCCTTTCTTTTTCAACTAAGAGCTAAAGAAAAAAAACCCATAACAACCTCGTACTTTAAAAAAAAAATCTTTACTACTCAAGCAACTCTAACATTCCTATAGCTATCTGTCACAAAAGTTTCACTGGAAACAGAGATTATCTTTGTGAACTAATTGAAAAAAGTCAGCAAAATAATTTTATTTTTATGGCTGAAATTCTGATGCTAATACCAGTTTTAAACTGCTTGTGAAATCCAGCTGCAAACTTAGGGACATAGAATAGAATATATATATATCTTCTTTTCTGGAGAAAAAAATTGATAAGATATTCATAGCTTTGGTCTTCCTACTGAATTATACAATTATATCCACTAGCTGGTAATATAGGAAAATCTGTGAGATCTGTTTACAAAAAAAAAGATTTATTTTCCATGTCCATTAGCTGTAATTACAACAATACTTCTTTGAATGGAGTCAGTTTTAGAGTCAGTTTGGTCAATTTTTTGTAAAATATACATTTTGTAAAAATATAAAAATCTGAAATTATGGCATTGTTGAAAAAGCAGGAAGTTTCTTTTAGGTTTAGATTGAGATGGATGTTTAATACTGATTTGGTTTTGAGAATCTCTTTCCACTGTAGAAAGGACAGTGAGCAAGTTCTGCATCTAATTTGTGAAGGACATCACTGAAGAAAGTGTTGATGTCCCTCGCAGGCAATATCAGCTGGTCTGGTCTGTTAGACAGGTGTGATCTGAAGCGTGATCCCTAATCTCAGGTGGCTACCATTCCCTGATTACAGGACTGTCACTCCCTGTGGTGCACCCTATAAAGAGGGTCCCCTGACTATTCAAAATGGGGATACCTATTGACATGTGTGTCAGCACTTTTCCTGCTTATGTGCATGGATTTTCCTCAAAGGGAAGGACACCTCTAACTAAAATACTGCTATAGCCAGGGTGATTTAAGCGTTTGCCTAGATCCTTTCTTGTATGGACTTCAAGAAAACATTTAGCCTTCTTTTTTCCTCAACTGAGATGATCTGAGACAGTTTTTAACAGCTTTCATTTCCCTGTATAGCATGTAAGATCTGCATTTCAGTCTTCCAAGCTCAACCATTTGCCATTTAATTCAATTATCTTCCCTCACGTTATATTTTACTGCCAGTCTGATGGGAATTATCCATTTGGCTTTCTCATATCCCTGGATACACACACACACATACACGCACACATTGACTTATACAGGAGATCAAGCATAGACTTTCATACTGGTGATTCAGAGGCAGCAGGAACACCTAAATTAAGAAATTAAGGTGGGATGTCCCACCTCTGTTCCTTCCAAAAACAGGTCAGTCTGAAGATCTGTTGTTTGCTGCTGATTCATATGGTCTGCAACCAGCAAATCCTAAGTTTTATTTTCTTTACCTGAAATAGAATTAGTCACAAAATCTTCTGGGAGGGTTAAATAATTTTTAGTGGATATAGTTTACTTTATGTATTTATTTTTTTTTGTCCATACAAGTTTCTCTATTTTCACAGAGGTCCTTTTCCCTGTTATGAGTAGTATTCTGTGTGAAAAGCAAGCAAAACTAATGGTTATGTCTACTCCCTTATGTTTCCTGCTCTACTGGCATCAAGAGGAACTTTTCCATTAAGCTCAGAGGATTTTGGATCCAGCCCTAAACAGGCTCATGTACTGCAGTAGCATCGTTTCCTCTTGTTTTCAATGGCATGCCTCATTCTTTCTATTAATGTCCATCCAATACTTCAAAGACTGATTGAGTCAAGGCAGGTTATAGCTAAAAAGAACATAATACCCACCAGCAAAGTTTAAGGCTAAAGCTATGACCTACTTTAATAAACAAAATGAGCTTCACAGGTGTCAGAATTCCACTGCAATCAACAACTAATCTTTCTTTTGCAAGAGTGAAATAACAACAAAAGCAATTTATCTGTAAAATGTTGAGTTGACTCTAGTCAGGTTTGTGTTAAAACAAGAGAATTCTGTAGGTATTTTTGAATGTATTTTTAATCATGGACTTCTAATTCTTCACATATGTGAGGTAGGGAGGGAATATTTATATTATTTGATTATCTACTTTCCAGGCTCAGTTATTTTATCAGCTGAAAAGCTGGAAAATACTCTTATGCCTAAATAACTTCATGTTTATCATTCATGTTATTTTTTTTAGCTAATCCCCATGATACCATTCTAATTCTGATAACGTTGATAGAAGGAGCTGAAACATTTACATTAAGTTATCTAATAATTCTATTCATTCAAAGACATTGTCAAATATATAAACCACTTGCCAATAAAATGGCATAATAAATATACTTCATACTGCATAGTTCTATTGCACAGATAGATCCTAATCTTTTTTTCTATGTTCTATATTTTCATACAGTTATATATAGCTTAGTTTTGTATGTAAGCATTGGCTCTAGGAAGAACAAATCATAAATAAATCAGATTTCTATTAAACTGTAAGGTCTTTAGAGTTGACAGTCCTGCTTTAATCTGTGAGGGAGGATTTACGAGAACACCAGTGCTGGTGCACCAATAATAAATAATTATAATCCAGATTCCTTTCATTTTCCGTATTTTGTAACCTGTTGTTATCAAATAGGCTTGCAGAATCAGAGTCTTTATCTTGCAAACTATATAAGTAACTTTGATTTTTTGCAAGCAATTTTTGTGGCAATTAAATTTTGATGGTCTGTCAGACATGTGCAGCCAGTAACATAATTGGCTCTAATTTAAAAAATAATAATTTTTGCTGTACAAGTAGCCAAAGAAAACAAAGAAAGGGCACAAAGGGTTAAAATCTGAGCCAACTGTCTTTCCTCGGGAAAAGCCTGTAGTTGAAACAAGGGGAAATCATATATGAGAATCATTTTCTCAGTTACATATAAATAAAGAGAAACTTTACTGTGAAAATATTAGCCGTGAGGTTGTTTCTGACAGATGTCCTTACATCTTGATTCCATCACAGTCCAATGTAATGTTTTTGAACTCTACCTCATTTCAATATATATTTACTCAGGGACACAAGAGAATGACAGCAAAATGTAATACTCAGAGGTTGTATTATAAATTTGAGTAGAGAATATGTAGATAACTATCATCCAACTCATTACTCAATAGTGCCAGGCAAGTAGCAATCACAAGATTTAATATGTGCACAAATGTTTCACATTAAAACCTGATCGACTGTATAGTACCTCCCACTAAAAGGAGAAGGAGAGGAGAAGAATCATAAAAAGATGTGGAGGGAGATACAAATTGTTATGCCTTTGTTTGCTCTTGATTGACCTTTTCATTTCATAAGAATTCTGTCCCTCTTCCAGAGGCTGCTATTTTTTGTAACAGTGTGTGGCAGAAGAGACCATCTCTGTTCCCACTCGAGGCAACTGTATTTTTGTTCTTCCATGTTTCTTTGTTCTGCATTTACATGAATTCACTTTAAGTATAGCACCCTGAAACGAGAATAAGCAAGCATTTCTCTTCACAGCATATACATATACAGTGCATACAAGCCTCTTCACTCCTCAGCTTAGTGCAGTCCTTCTGTTTCAGTTGGTTTCAGGTGGAAAAATCTTGATAGGTTTTAGTTATTCCTGTTGAAGTTTGCACTGAAAAAGATGTTCTTCATTTAACACAGATCTGCATGACTTATGCAGCATTTTGTCACACGCCTAACTTCAAAAAATCAGGAGTTCTCCATGGCTTCCTATCACACATGGCTCTTGAGGCAAGACCTGGTTTGTATCTCAAGCTACAAGCACCTCAGTGTTCAGGCAACCCTTTCTGACTGTGGCCTGAGGGAGTACTTCAACAGGAGCTGATGCTGACCCTTCTCATCTTCTCCATCTCTACAACACCTCAGAGCAGACATTTGGCTATCAACAGTACAGTGAGAAGGAGATTTCTGATATTTCCTACTGAAGTCTTATCTTCACCAAAAAGAAACTCTCCACCACACTGCAGAGCACCCCAAATTTACCTTTGCCTCCTCAGGCTCCACAGGGTCAGTGATTGTGCTCCCCATCTTTTCATCTCTGCTCTTCCTTTAATGACAGGATACAGATGAAAACCCTCAAATATATATTTTCTAAATAGTCTAGGTAGGTCTTCCCCACAGTTTTTTTCCTTTCTGTTTATTTTTAGTGATGATGAAAATATGACCATAAGTGTGATGTTTAAGGAGGAAAAATCCTGCTGTGAGGAAAAAGGAGAAAAAAAGCCCCCAACAGTCAGAAGAGTATCCTAATTGTTTGTTCCAGAAGGATCTCATGGAGAAGTCCAACTTCACCTAAAAATGGAAAAGTCAGGTTAATTATTTTTTTAAACAGTAAAAAGTAAACCTGGTTCACAGTAAGTTCCGTATACTGTTTATAAAAGTCCTGTCTCACTCGTCAGAAACTTCTTGTTTAATAGCTGTGAAACAAAACTCAAAGAAATATCATTGATTAATATGGTACAGACTGATACAAAAATATCCATTTACTTTATGCATTCACTCATCATTATTTCAGATATTCAGTAGGGGTCTGGAATAGCCAAAATGAAGAGATGCTGAAAATCCAGATTTATATCTCTAGGGATTCCTTGGGCACCCCATTGGGCTTTCCAAGATGCAAAGAAAGGAAAAATAAATTTCTCTGACCCTCCCAAACATAATAACAGGAAAAGGAACTCAAGACCAGAAGTTCAAAATGAAGTTACTATTGAGGTTTGGATACCCAAAAGGATCTGCAAAACATCCAAGAAGATAGAAATGTTTTAGTCATCCTCACCATGAGGAAGTCAGAAAAGCCATTGTTAATCAGGAGGTAATGTAATTCTAAACATACCCTTTAGAATAGTTATACTATCATTGTGTTTAACAGTGATGTACAATTTTGATTGCCCTGACTTCATGCAACCATTCAAAATTTTAAAGGCTTGATTTTTAGAGGATGGAGCTGAGGCATTTGAAACCACTAACTGAAAAATCTCAACTTCCTAGCATATACAGAAATACCTTAAAAAAACACACATTGAAGTTCTGCCATCAGTTATCTGAGACTGCTTCCTAATTATCTTACTATTCCTAGGATATGGCTGCTCAGATGTGAGTTCCCTGAAGCACAGAGCTATCTGGACTAACTTAACCTAGTTAGCTCAGACATCATTACCACTCCAGTGGCAGCAGTCTGAGCTAATTTCTCCTCCTCAACAGAGCAAATGGCACTAACTTCAGCAGAGATAGTCTTAGAGTAAGAAATTGTCAGTTTCCATAGACATGGTGTACAACCTCTTCTTAAAATTAGTTTTTAATGTGAGCACAGTAAATCATCATTAGCATTTGTGTAATATACTGGAAATATTTCAAGGGGATAAAAGATTTTTCAGGTATGCAATAAAACTTTTTTCTTGCCTGTGAAGGGATGAAATGGTGAAGCAAAACTGAACATTTACAAATGTTATCATTCATGGTATTGAAAGATCAAGTAGCAGGACTAAAGGGACAAGCAGATGCAGTTAGAAAAAAATCATTGCATATGAGAGATTTCTTTGATGACACATGACTAGTTATAGACTCTAAAGAGGTGACAGGAGAGGGAGGCCAGCTGCAGGGATGGAAAAGATTAGTGAAACAGAGATAAGGGACAAGAGAAACAGGATGATATAAAAGATAATTTTTGAGTAATTGTGAAGACAGATATTAAGAGAGGAAGGAAGCATGACAAAAACAGTGAATGCAGTTACACTGTCTAGTATCAAGTATTGGGTATCATAGATGGTGAATCAGAAGTTTTAATACAACACTTTAGAACAAATAAGAAACGAATCAACAAAGCAATGCAATCCAGGCTAGAATGTTTTTCACTAGTGGTACAATGAAAGTATAGAAAGGAATGCTGAGAAAGACAAAGGCATTTCAAAGAAGAAAAAATATGAAAGCAAAAACATTGTGACTTTTTTCTTTTAATTTAAGTCTATCTTCGTTCTTTTGTCTTGGTCAGCAATAGTTGCTGCTTATTATTTTCTTAACTGTATCAGGTTTATTATAATTAATAATTAATTATTAATAAGACACATCCTGGAAGGGGGCCTATTCCACAAAGCCATAGCCAGAGGGTATGTTTTCTAGTGGGAGCCTTTGTCACATGGAGCCTCATATGAAGACATATTCCATCTGTATTTGCACCCAACATCACTAACCCTCAGTGCCTCCAGGATGACAGCACAACTGCTGTGGTGTCATTGCACCAGCTACAGATCACAGAATGTGATTGAATACTTTGCTCAAAACATGATATATGAAAAGTGCACCAGGACTTGTAATATCCTTCTTAGTGAACTTCCAAGAATAAAACCCAGTATGATCTTTATGGAGGTGACAGGCCTTGTATTGCAGGGGATGGAGGGTGGCCCACAAGAAACATTCTTCTGCCAGCTTCAGGTCTATTACAAGGCCTTGTTTGCAGCACAGATCCTGACTTTATCATTATGAAAGGAGATGTAATTAAATGCATCAGAAACCATGGCCCTCTATACAGAACTTAAAAAAATATATCATACTGTCGATAAATCAATCTTACTAAATTTTTGACTGAGACATAGAATAGAAAATATCAAAATGTGCTATAAGAATGTTTGGTTTTACAACAGAGAAGTTGACCATTGGTTGAAAGTTAAAAAAAATTAGACTTATGTAAGTTGTTGGTTTTTTTTTTTTTTGTCTTACCCTTTTCACTTCTACCATAAAGTAAAAAAAGAAACAAAACTTTTTAGAAGTATTTTCTTGATCTAATTTAAACTAGATCTAGTATGGAGTTATTAATCTACAAAAATAAGAAGGCAAACAGTAAAATCAGCTCATTGTTTTTTATAACATTAATATAATCACTTTCTTGGTTGCTGCTTCTCACAGTTAATTCAGTTGTAAATAATACCAAGCATTCAGGTGTCAGCTGGTTTTTTTTCTGAAATTTCTAAATGTTTTCATTGAATTGCTCGTACTGAAAATACTGGATAATTTGGTCTTCCACACCTTTCTGAAACTCTGTAACAGCCATTGTTCATCTTCCATATAAATGAAGCTTAAGCGTCACATTACCATGGCCTTCACTCACAGCAAGTTGCATTTATAGTAAAGTAGTCTGAAAGTTTAAATTGTTTGAAAGTACAGCCAAAGCTGCAAGTTTTCCAGCTGAAAAGAACTTTGTCTTAATAGTTAAAACTCACACCTGTTCAGAGGACCATGCCAGGTCCTTAAAATTAATTTAAACCCTCATAATATTGCTATAAATTTAAGCAGTAAGTTATCACTTGAGCCTTGATCTGTCTCTAGACCCAGGAATGAATTTCACCTGTGGTGAGTGTTGTATGAAGGGAAAAAAATGTATGAGAAAGATTCCACAGAGCTAAGCAAGCTGATAAGTTAAACAATAGGATTGGCAGACAGCCTGCTATGGTTGGTCATATTGGATAAACAATGTGAGAAAAGTAATCTGAGATATTTTAAAAGCCATTCTAAATCTTTACCTAGAAACAAAGGAGAGAAATACTACACTTTCTTTGTGCTAGCCAAGCAGGAGGAGTGAGGGTATCATTCTTCCATTCATGCCTTTGTTGAAGCTCCGAATTTTCAAACATACTGAATTAAAAGCCAGAAGAAAATCTGAGCTCCAGAAATAAACCAAACCAGTGATAAAGGAAAAGACTGTATAATAGGATAACTTTTAAATACTATTTTCTGCCAATTAATATCATAACAGATACAGCTCTAGTAGGATTAGAAAAATATAATTTGACATGGTATCTCTGTGATATAGAGCTCAAGAAAACAAAGGCTATAGTTGAAGAAAACTAAAAATGTTGAGTTTTATGAGCCAACCAAATAGATTAATAACTATCAAAACAACAAATATTTAATGCAGGCAGTAAGAATCTAGTAGCAGATACCTAAAATCAACTTTAAAGGGCTTCATTGATCCAGTATTCAAGCTGCAAGGCTATTTCACACCTTGTTTGTGCTGCCAACTTCTGCAGGGATTTATCTGCTTACATGACACAAGAACTTCATGTCTTTATGCGCCTGACCACACAAACTACACATCCAAACACAGGTTGTACATTCATCTTCAAGCTTTTACATGTGATTGGTGCCTGTAACAAATAAGTGGATTTGAAGTAAAGGTTAAATGAATTACCATATTTATCTGGGCCTCTGAGCTGTTACCAGGCCTTCCACAGGCTAACACTGCACTTAGAAATGCATATTTTAAAGTAAAAGGTTAAGTATTTTATATAGAGAGAAATGATCAAGTAGTAATCAACCAATTCATTTACTAAGTGAGGTGATAAAGACATTTCATCCTTAAAAGTCAGGATACAGGTAACATGGTTTGTAAAATCCTTTATGAAGCTTGGAAATGTTGAAGATTTTCTTTAAAACTTCATCTTTCAGTGGGAAATGCAATTTAACTTAACAAGGTAATATAGACGCTCTTGAATGACCTTTCTTTTGTTTTACAGTGACACCAGGTATTCTGATATAAAACTAGAGCCAAGCAGAATAAAAAGCAGATGGGAACTCTTGGTAGAAAATCAGCAGATTTTGGAACTTAAGTTCAAATTTGCAGGTACTCAGTTATGGATTTCACTTCAGGAAATAGAGCATACAGTTACAATATAACTGTCCAAACATTACTCCTGTATGGCAACCATATTTCATTCCCTTATTATGCATGATTTCTGAAACTGGTTTCAAAGCTGTACTCTAGAAATGGCTTCATTCCAAGTCATTGTGTGTTGGGTATTACTGAATATAATAAAGCCCAGTTACTGCTGGATATGAAATGTCTGTTACTCATGTATTTGCTGTGCTAGTGACAGGCTTACCCTAAATTTGTGGTTAACCAGAGCAAAAAACTGGGAACGTGATGCAAGAAATGCCTGAGCTAATTAATTATCTAACGCTTATATGTTATCACCAGTGACAATAGAATGCCTTCATTCACACTCACAGAGGCTCCATCTTACTGCATAAACTTAAAGCAATATTTTGAGGGCATAATTGTAGTAGTGTGAATTAGATAGAACAAGATAGGGTCTAATTTGAGGGTTCTAATTTAAATTTAATTTGAAGGTAAACCAATAAATAAATGAAATATAAGTTGAGGTAAAATTAAGCACACAATTCCTGGACCAAGCTGTCTTTTCCTCTCCGGCAAATCATAATACTCCACAGGGACAACAGTAGTTAACTATTTCAGCCATGTGCAATGGATAAAAATGGCTGAATCAATAATTCTGAAAGTTAGTGTTTAACTTGATTTCACCATATGTCACAAGGGCTTATTGTATTCAATTATGATTTTGCATCAGAAAATCTTCCAAGTAAAAGTTTTCAGAGTTCTCTTAAGGGAATCCCATTGTCATTATTATTGTTTTTTTGATAGGCCCACTGTGTGAAACAGACTTATCGTTTCATTACTCCAGGACATTAAATTGCTCAGCAGAGTGAGTTCATTCCCCTCTCAGTGTGTTGAGTCATGCAGCATCTATGCACAGTTTGCAAAATTCCTTTATCTTCGGTAACCTCTGTGACCCACCCCAGTGACTGACTGGTACCTTCGCTGTGTGGGGTTAGGATACCTCCAGGCTTTCTGTTCAAGGAGCTTTTGTAAACTGTTCTTTTGAAAGCTGAACAAGCCTTTCACAATTATGAAGTAATCTAGGAACCTTTTCTGCCTTTCTAAATTCTTGCACAAGAGCCTTGTGTCAATGAACCCATGTGCCTACATGAGCTCCATTACAAAAAGAGATAAAGATTACAGTTGTAGTGTTTAAGCTGATTTGTGATTATCTGAATTGAATCTGACACAGCTATGCTCCATACTAAAAGTTGCAGTGGTCACTGTCAGGTTACCAAACCCTGGCAACTCAACAAATATTTTCTTTTTAATTGTATCAAAATGATGACCCAGTTCAAATCTTCCCATTTTCATCATCTGGGTTGGAAACATCGGCTAATAATGTTGTCAGTAGAATCAGCTGTTCTAGCCACAAAACTGAGAGCCCTGGGCAACGATGACTTCTTTCAATTAGCACTTTGCCTTGCAAAGTTGGACAATGTGTAAGTTGGCACAAACACACACACTGAGCTAAATCAGATGAGACTGAACAGACAAACATGTGAGAAGTGATGGTATTTCTACTGACCAATCTGCAAAAATAAACAGAAAAAAAAAGACCTTTTATTTTTTTTTAATAAAACAGTAGTACAACAATCTGCCTAATAATCCTACCTCAGAGAATGGGTATATACACTTGATTAGTTTGGACTTGATTTTTTGAAATAAATGTTCAAATACAAACCTAAAGAGGAAAAACTTATATACTATCACATGATTTTTGGCTGTGCGTGAGAGATAAAAGTTTAAAGTATGAGAAGTACATGAAGCTACTTATTTTTCAATCTGTTCTTTCATTTACATCTTTCTGAAATTACACAATATTTGGCAGTGTGAGCACACTAAAAAAAATGAAGAGACAAAGGGAAAATAATGGTTCCATGCCTATCCACAATAATTGCATATTGCCTTAAGAAAAATAAGACATACTGCACAAAATGAATTAACAAAAAATAGCAGCCACATTTCTCCTGTAAGAGCAAGGTAATGTAAGCCTACAGCCACAAAGCACTGAAGGGTTTTTGAATCATGTGATTAGTCTTGTGGTAATACATTTGTGTTCCTTAAAAACAAGGTGGCATTAATATATACTAGTGTGACATTTTTGGTACCAAAAAAAACCAAACAAGAAAATATTTTTGGAAACTATAATAACAGAAATGTAATAGACTAACAAAAGATGAAATATCGATCTGTTCTATACCAAGTGTATATGCCACTACAAAATCAATGAGGAATTAAATATAGCTAACAGAGTATGCACACTTTCCATCTTCCCAGTGTCCCAGATCCTAGTAGTCAAAAGCTATATTCTATATTTCTGATTAGGCAAAACCAGATTTTAGTGTTTTCATGCTACACCCTGTGAACAACCATGATGATTTCAAGATGCCATTACAGGGAATAAGGACCTAAGAGGACATGAGGTGGGTTTCTACAGACCATTGCCCCCTGCTTAGCAGTGCTCCCCTCTGCATTTGTCCTGCTGGATCTGTACAGTGTTGCCCTCACTTACCAAACCCACCCCACTCTGCATCCCAGTCTCCCTGTCTGTCCTTCTTTGGGAATACCTCCCTTCTGTATCCCCAGCTCTTCAGACTCCTAATCTTCTGATGAAACTGTTCCTTGCTACACCATTACACTATGATAACAGATGATGAAATAGTTGACAGGCATGATTATTTTTCTGGATACTGTTTCCTTTCCTGAGGCCAGCACTGGCGGAAAAATCAAAGTCATTGTCATGTCATTTCTTATTATCTATAATTGTCATGATCTGAGATTAATTAAAAGTTATAATTGATATATGATTTCACTGCAAATGAGGATCTTTTAGGTTTGGTGATTTTGTTGTTTGCTTTTTTTTCTTTCAAATGGCCAGCAGAAGGGTACTTAGAAAATGGTCATCTTCCTTAGCTACTCAGTAGCATTTTGCTTTTGCATTTCTAAGATACATTTACAACTAAAACACCACAGTGTTTTTCCTTATTTTATTAGTCATTATACTCCTGGCATTTTTCTTTCTGAACTTTCTTTTCTAAAAGTTTCCTCAAAGGTAGCCAAGTATGTACATTCCTTTTTATTTCTTAATTCCAAAAGGGAGTATGTAAATGCCTGCTCTGCTTTTTATTAATGCATAGTTTACAGTGGAGATAATCCACATGATACAAGGAACAAAAACACCCACTTCATGCAGGTGTGTGGGCATGGCTGAGTTTTACTGTGCTGCTAGAAATCTAACACAGGACTTGAGATTTATGCTCACTGGATAAATATGCAATCCTTCAAATGATTTTGCATCCAATATATCACTAATTTATAAAAGTAAATAAATAAACAAAAAGCTGGCACTTGACGCTTAGTATAGTCTTTGAAAAGGGTTGGTAAAATAATGATTTATCTTGCTAAACAAGGGCAAAATAATGCCTAGTACACAGTTGTTAACACTTCTTATAAACCTCTAAAACAATCTTTTTTTGCACAGTGACAGAAGAAATCTTCACAGGTTTTCTCACAAAATCTCTAAGCAGCTATCCAAGATCTGCAGGTTTTTTCCTCCAGCATTCTTCCTCCTTCTGTTTGCTATTCTACTTGGCTCTGCTCTTATGTGTTAACATGAGATGCCATTCTAAAATAAAAAGTTTAATCAAAGGCATATAAAATTGCTGATGTGAAGGTATATCAAACACAACGGCTTCTAGAGCAGGCTTTAAAGAAAACCCACAACATTCTGTAATACTTCAAGCATATACTGCACTGGAGGATGTGCATGCTTCATTATTGCATCTCTGAAACAAGTTCTCCATATCCTCACATAATGAGAATAGAAATGGAAAAAAAGAAAACAAAACAAATCCTGTGAATTATAACTGCTTGTTTCCTGTTCTGACCTGGTTCCTGCATGGTACTGTCATCTATTCCTGGGCACTTGCTGCTCTGGGAGGGGTTATTTGCTCAGGTGCAGTGGTGTGTGAGCACAGGGAGCCATATCAGGCCACAAGGTATTGTGGCTTTTTGTTCACCTGGACCTGTGCTCTACCTAGCAAGCCCTCTTATAACTAGAAATATTAAAATACTAGAATATTAACCTTGGGTAGAGGCTGTACAAATGAGGCTTTATTGTTTCTGGACAATGGCTCCAAGTATTCATGCCACACAATTACCTGACCTAATAAGTATGGCCTTATCTACATTACTTCTGTGGAGTCATACCTGGCTTTACATCATACTATACTCGTGTTTGACTGTACTTACTGGGGTTCTCAAACCAAGGTTTCCTTTCACCTCACCACACTTGACTTTGTATGTACATGGCGCATAGGAAGGAGGAGAGACTGGTGATTGCCAGGAGCTAGTATTGTTAATAGAAACCTTATCTTCTGATTCACAAAGCAGTATAGTAGTCCTTTGACACTGATCTCTCTCATCTTCAAATGGAAGTGTTGGAAAGACAACTTCTACCCATTCATTTTAATACATTTTACTCTTGTGCCTTACTTCACCATACTTATTTAAACTTACTCCACAAGTCCTCCCATTGATGTTATTAAAATGTCAGCATACAGTGAACAGGTTACTTTGAAGATCCTTCCTGAAAAAAGATGGAGCAATTTTATCTCTATAAATTGTATCATCTCATACAGATAAAAAGCCTCTTCAAACAAATGCCCAATAGAACAGGTAACATAAGAAATTATGTGGGCAGATAATTATATTCAATTATTATTATCATTGCCTTTCCTATTTCTAATCTATTGCCTATTGAAACAGACAAATAATTTCCCCCTTAACACACGTCAAATAATCTTCATGTTAATAGATTTCTAAATAGAAGTTCTCAAAGTACAAGAAGTGTTGCAAATAATACATGACTTCATGTTTTGGCTCACAACAGAAGTGAGTATCTGGATATCACAAGGAGTGCCTGCAAAAAAACAGCAGGCCTTGTTAAGGTGTGGGAGCTCACTGGACAACTGGGGAAAAGTTTTTTACATAAGATATGTATGTAGCACTATATAACTCTATGATGGTTTTCGTAACTCTCCTCCATCTTCTATTGTTTATAATTCTCCATTGCTATAACACATATCAGACTGCAATACTTCTGAGACATAGCTTGTATCTAGCTGATCTGTCTCTAAGGCACCTAAGATACTACAAGGGCATCATAAGTACATATTTTTAATCCTTTCTTCTCCCTAGACAAATTCTCATCTCTGTTTATTAATTGCCACTCTTTAGAAATCCTGGTCTTGAAGATTTGCCACTTCCCTGTTTCTCTGTGGTGTTATATGCTGCCTTCAGTTCAAGCAACTAAATTAAGTCAATGGCACCCAGCTTCTCTCCCTAGGTTTTCACCTGCTGTTTCAAGGCAGAAAAAAGTGCAGTTCTCCCCAGTCTGCAGCTGTGGGCTAATTATGTCTGGTCTGTCAGCAGAAAATTTAAAGAAATACACACTTTTACTCCTTTTTTTCTTTTCTTTCAAGTAAACCACAGGCCAAGTGTTCTCCATTTAAGTTTCAGTTTAACCCCACTGACTTCAGAACCTGTACATAATAGCTGAATTTAGTTGGGTAGTTTATGATTCACCTAGTTCTTCTCCCCAGGCACTAAATGGGGAATTCATGCACCACATTTGGGTCTCTGGATTCTACTACAGAAGTCAGACACCTAAAATTCAGGTTTAAGCATTGCCATGCCTACAACTCCTTCTGCATCTGGAGCACAGAGACCTACATCAGCTGTGCCTAAGGCTGCTTTTCCTCCCACACCCTTTCAGACTGATGTTTCCTGCCCCACCTTAACAAATAAATGAATGAAGAGCATTAAAGACACAGAGTCTCTCTTTGCATCTTTCAGATTATAAATGTTTAAGATGGTGCCTCTGATTTTAGGGGAAACTCAGCTTCATTTCTAGGGATACCGAGTCATTTTTCTGAAAACAAGAATTTGATAAGAACTCTATATTTATTAGCAAGGTAAGAAGTCTATTATATCTCTTCACAGCAGCAGGAAGGAATTAAAAAAAACCATTAGTTCAATAGGTAACAGCTTCCTTTAATGACCCACTTAAATATGAAACAATAAGGTGACCCAAAGTTTACACCTGTACTGTTTGAACACCACTAAAAGAAACATGGAATAGTGCTGAATTCTCTGTTAACCTAGCAGTAATTTTATTCGTGTTGCCATAGGGAATACACTGCTCATTAATTAGTTTACTCATCCTTAATATTTTTTTTGCATTAGCTTGTAAATAGACATTTCTAGGTTAAATCAATCATTTGTCAAGGATCTAATGGTTGGGCCACGTCCTTGTCAGAGAAAATGGTTAACACTGCATTAAGCAGCTAAAAATTGTCATCTCTGCTAATGGAGGAGAGATAAGAATCTGTCCAAATCTCACGGAACTAATTCTGAAATAACAAGACAAACCAGGGATGCTTTCATATACCTCTTTTCCACCTTGCAGTGGAGAACTGAAAGCAGTTGTAGACACCTAAACATTGAAGCCCACGGAAAAGACATATGGCATAGGATACATCATCTGATTGCCTGGATGCAAAACACTGAAGACATCTGAAAATGTCATCTGTGAATCTTCACTGTTGGTGGGAACATCTCTCACCCAGAGCTAAGCCTTTTGAAGTGCAAGGCCTCAGCTGTTTCCTTGGCACTTCCTGCTGACATCCTTGTCTTTGATGCCAGCACCAGCTTTGAGTCTTTTAGGATAAAGTACATGTCTTTAACATGAGGATAGATTTTATTTATTGAACTTTAAACAATGTGGTTTTTTTCTCTTGCTCTGTTTTTCCAACTGTTTGCAATGTCATTTGGTTTAAAAAATTTGGGGTTGTTACTGTTATAAAATAAAGTCCATCAAATGCTCCAGTGGGATGGTATTTTCTTCAGTTATTGTACATTTTGCAAAATTGTCCCTGCTGCCTGACTGTTCAGTATAAGCCAGCTTGTTCTGGCTCTTAGTGGTAGAAAATGCACAAGTAAGTTGAATTCATAAGATATGTTTACAGCAGTCTTCCCTTCTGCCTTTATGCTTGTTGAGAAAAAGAAGGGTATTGATTTCCTATTATTTATTTTCCACTGTTCTAATTTTAAGCCCTTTGTAGTTATATGAACCTCAGGGGATCTAAAACCACAGTGCTGAAGGGGCTTAAACAAAGAAAATATGTGTCCAGACTTGCTGAAGCTTTTAAAATGCCATCTAAAAATCAGTGTATAGGAGTCAGCACTGGCTCAGCCACTGAGACCAGTACTTTGAAAAGAGCAATTTATTGTTCAAGTACTCCAAAAGTGTATTTTTAAACATCTGGAGCTGCAAAAGCTGTATGGTTGAGACTGTTCATTACAGGATGAGACAGAGGATAGCAAGCAGCTGTGGGATCAACAGCATTAGCACCTGGTTTCTGACCTAAAGTGACTAAGAAACTGAAGATCTCATCATTGGCAGCCACAGCTCCCCTGCAACTTGATCTCTTCTCTGATATATTTGTTTAATGCTCTTTTTAGGACTCCTGTAGGTTCTAATTCCAGAAAACAATACCTCTGAATTCTTTCTCTTTTTTTTGTAGAAACTTGCAGAGAGATGAGAAATGAAGTATGAAAGATGATGGAAATGGAACTCGGTGGGAGGAGCCCCTTTCCCCTTATAATGATTAGCCAGCATGCCTGTTACTTTAATACAGAAATTCAACTTTGCTCTTTAAATCACGAGGCATCACCAAGACCTCATGGATTCCTGAATTTTTCCCCCATTTCCACATTATGGCATACATGCTGCCTGCTATAGGAGTTTAACTGAATCAAATGTTTCTCATTCTGTCAGGATTGATTTTATGCACTATATATTTGTTTTAGTCCTATACTCTTCCATACATTTTTTGGTGTAGACGTGTACAAAGTCAGTGGGAGTTATGCCTGCGTACACCAGAGCTGAACATGGCCCTAGATTTACTGTGTCATCCAGTATTTGTAACACAATAGTGTTTGTCAAAGTGCCAGTGTGAAGTGCAAGTGGATTTCAAACAGCTGTAGTGCTGCCATATGCTGCCCTTTGGTTAAGCTGTGACTTAAAGTTCAGCTTCCCATTTAGAGCAAAAATTGACAGATTAATCTTTTTCAGATCTTCAGAAGCAGTCAGGTTCTTCACTGTGCCTTTTCTCATCTAAATCCTTCAGATGGGTGCTGCTGACACCTCCCCCTCATATCGGACCCAGTGGGTGCCTTGATTTCTGAAAAAAAACCCCACAAACCCTTCCCGATGGAGTTCACTGTCCACCATTTTTGAACTGTATGGGATCTTAGCCCAAGACAAAAGCTCAGAAGAGAGCCTACAAACAGGTACATTGCCAGTAAGGCCTTATCTCCCACTTAAGGACACATGCTGAATTGGGACAATGTATGTGTCAGAGCCCTGAGACAAGATTTAGGCTGTGTAGATAGGCTTGCAGGCTCTTCTGCAACACAATCCATGCCCTCCATATTAAAGGATCATTCCTTAAGTGTCAGGTTTGGGGACATCCTTGACCCACCTCTCTTATTCAACAGTGACAGGATAATGCCACTTGACGTCTGTAGTGGGTCTGGCTGAGCTGCTTTTCCCCATTCAGCCTTCATGCTGCAGTACTGGGAGGTGGAGGGTGTTGATAACACACCCGTGTTACGACTGCCAGTGCTCACACGGCACCAGAGGCTGGGGGGCAAGATGGGGGAGGGGATACAGCTGACCTGAGCTGACCAGTGGGATATTCTATACCATGTGACGTCAGCTCAACTATAAAGGGAGAGGGCAGGAGGAGGATGTTCAGCTTGTCCTCTGAGCAACCGATACGTGTTCTGGAGCCCTGCTTCCTGGACTCGGCCTGACATTGCCTGCGGACGGGTAGTAGAGAATAACATCTTTATCTATCATAACCCACGGCTCTTTATTTTTCCCACCTTATTCTCTCCCTGCGTGCCGTGCTGGCGGAGGGTGGGGGGAGTGATAGAAGGGCTTGGTGGGCACCTGGTGCCCAGCCAGGGTAAACCCACACAGTACAAGGTGGCATGGGGCACTGAATCCATATCTTGTCTTGCACCTAGTCACCATTAGTACAGTTCTCTCTAACTGACTCAGCACCAGCCTGCAATTATCAGTAAAGCTCCATGTTACCACACCACATGCACCATACGGTTGCCAGCTCATGTGGAGCCCACACATGACACTGAGCTGCACAGAGCTCACTTGCCCTGACAAGTCCATCCTGAACTACTTGGCCAATATGTGGTCACCTCCTGCCAAGCCAAAGACAATGGTGTGCATATTTTTAGTTAGAATCTTCTGGCCAATCTTTATTTTACTTAAATGATGTCCATCTGGCTGTAAGGAAGATGGTGGTGTCAGAAGTTTAATTTCCTTGGCTAGCTGTTTGACTCACTAAGTGCATTTTCATATAGACACTGAATTCAGAAATCTAGAAAAATTATGTATCCTTCTTTAATTTTCTACTTTTTTTAAAGCCCATTTTTGCAATACTGCCTCCATAAAACTGTGCACAAAAATGCAAAAGGATATAAAAATCAATTACAGACTACTCTGTTCTCCAGTATCTTCTGTTAAAAGCAAGATAAGAAGGATCCCTACTGAGATAGCAAATCTCTTGGTGGGAACAGGAGGGAGTTGAAAACAAAAACTAAGTTCATGTCACATACAATGACCATCAATTGTCCCTCTTATAGGAATACACTAATAACAAACAAACAGGAAGAATAAAACCCAATTATTCATTTCTATTATGACAACTACTTTTACTATAATGGCAAATACAAGTACTCTATTTTCTAACAACACAAAACACAAACTCAACATGCTAGAGAATAAACACATTAATCTGCTCATACTTTACAGCTAAAACCTCCTCAGGCATCCCTCTGTTCTCTCCATGCTCTTGGAACACAGTGAATAATGATTACTGAAAAGATAACTGATAACACTGAGGTGGTACATTTTACTGAGATTACTGCCAAAAGATTCTCCACTCATTGCAAACAAAGCAACACATTTTAACAGCCTGAAAAAAAGAAATGTTTTAGGCCTTCGTCCTACAATGTGTACTTAGCTTTGTGTCAGGAAAGTCGATGCCAAGCCTCCTCCCACATAGAAATGTCTCAATATATGAGTAAGCGTTCACATAGCTACTACACATTGTGGTTTATTCCTGTGATGATAATCAAGATAAACACTTCAAACACATAGAACACACTTCCACATTTCTGGATGTGAAGCCATTCTTTCTTAAAATGGCAACAGAAAACAAGCAAAGTCTTCCCACCTTTTTAACCAATCCTCCTGCACAACCCTCCTCTTCAAACTACAACCCCAATATTTTAACAGCTTGTGCCCATGACTGAACACATGGCCTTTATGAAGGCACAGCAAACTTGCTCGACAAGCATGCCTGTGATTTGTTTCATATGTGCCCAGCCACAAGAACAATTACCCAGGTTTCACTGAAGCACTCCATATGAAAATTAACAATAAGCTGTAAAAATAGCTTTTCTTTTTCCCTTCATTATATTTCTATAGAGCAACAGCAAAGAGGAATATATACAGGCTTAAGAAAATAGTGTCTCCTCATTAAAAACTCAGTGATAGAAAAGTATAATGAGAAAATGGGGAGTATAATGCTACATAGACTCTTCTGACTCCATTAGCATGCCCCCCCCAATTTATTTAAATAACTTTATTTGAATAAAAGCAGTCAAAGACAGTAAGAGAGTCCTTTGTTTACTAGCCAAAATCATCCCCAGTTTGGCAGCAGAGTAAATCTGAAAAAAATTCCAGTCACAACTAACTAGAAAATTATTTTGAAATCTACACTCAGTGCTAAGTGTTTGGACAAGGGAAACAAAGCATCACATTCAAAAGCAAGAAACATCAGGGTTTTCAGTTTACATCAGGGACCCTCAGGTATTTTTCTTTCATATTTATAAAATTGGGGTCAATATATAGCATGTCCTTTATACATATTTATGAGTAAATGAAACAAGAGAGCTATATGCCTCAATAAATTTAAATTGAAATTTTACCATGGAACTCACAGACAAAATTTCAGTGCAACTCCCCCAAAACATGACAAGCCTTTATCTACTAATTATAGCCATTAATACAAAGGTCAGTTAAGAAGTCCAATATACCCTAAAGTTAACATTTAAATGAAGAGGTCTATTTCCACCCCCCTCATCCCACCAATTTACTTAATTCTTTAGGTAATGTCTTCTAATTTACTGGAAAGGAATTACAGAATTCTGAATGTCACTGGGAAAGAAATTATCATTAGAAAAGGCTGTGAAGAACACCTCCAGCTGAGTAGTGCCATGGAGGTACCGGTGGATGCTCGCAAATCTGTGTGCCTAAACACAGTTTACAGAAGCAGACACTGCTAATTTCAATTATTTTAAATAAAGCATGCCTTAGAAGAGGACAAGATGTTGTGCCAGAATGGATAGGATAATATGTTACTGCCAGGCATCTAAAAATCCATCAATCAGATAAAGACAAGACTTTGACATAATTACTGACTTCTCCTTTTTCTATTCTTGTGGAATAGCTGCAGAGGGGAAAACAGGAACGTCTCCGTAAGATTACTTCACTACAATGCAGTAAAAGGAAAATGGAAAAGATTAAAAATAACTAGTAAATTCACATTACTTTTACATATTCCAATTCCTGAGAAAAACTAAATCTGCTAAATACATGAGAACAATTTAACCATGTGATTTTTTAGTATAAAAGCATAGAAATCTACTTAAACTGTAGATGAACCAGCTGCAGGTTTTCAAACTAGCATACAGAGGTTTTATTTTTATCTTTATCTTTTATTCTGCTCCTTGTTCCAGGTAGGATCAATCCCAGGTTTTTATTCCTGGGACACGACACATCAAGCTCTGCTTCTTTGTAACTTTAAGATAACTTCCACATACTTTAATTAATCATAAATTGACCAGATAGAGACTAACATTTCTTTTTCTACCAGCTCATTCATGAAATGAGTATAGCTAATGCCTCTTTTAGTTGTCTTCATGTTTAAGCAAAATGATCATGATAATCGTAGTGCTTTGATGCTACACAATATGTTCAAGCACTTCTGTGTCTGCAATATATTTGGTTAGTATAATTAAGAAACTGGGGGGAGATAGGGTGAGATACCTCTTGTCAGGAGAATGTGACCCAGATCTCTGAAAGGCCACTTAAGAATGCCAGCTGGAAATCTTTGGGAGGTACAATAACACTGAGTGATTTTCTTCAGCTTAAATTTCTTTGCTATTTTATCATCTCGGTCTCCTCATTTTAGCAAAAATTAGGTTTATTCCAGTTCAGGTATGTCTTCAAATCTCTTCATTCACTCGTATAATCATTACTTTCACTATCATGAGGCTGCATTTGGTCAATGAGTACATTAACAGATTTCATCTGCATCTTCTTCCTGCATCTCCTGACATATAACTACTATGCCTTGTCCAGCAGCACAGACAATATAGCTGTAAACTTCAGGGAATGAGACAACCATGTAAACTGCTGGAAACACCCTTATTTCAAAACTTTCTAGCAAGAGGTTGTAGATACTGTTTCACACTTCATTTCTTTTGAAATGTTCCCAGAAACACTGCTGTATGTATCTAGTAACAGTATTTGAAACCTCACATGCCAACCACATCTGAGGCTCTATTATACTACCTACTGTTTGCACGAAAAAGAAACATTTTTTTTTTCACCTGAAAACAAGTATTCAGTGTCTGTATGAACACAGATCTTTTGCTCAAACTAGTGGAATGAATGACCAGCAAAATGCACTTTAGCACCAGAAAGCAAAAGCACTGGAACTTAGGCTGTTGAGAGTTAGGAAGTCACTGATTACGTCCTTTATACAGCAGGAGCTATTTTTTCCTAATTTTTATGCATAAAGAGTTTAATACTAAAAATACCAGTTTCTGGAGTTTCTGCTTATATTATAATAATATCCTGATTCATGCTTTCTTTCACCCCCTATTACCAAGTCTTCCAAGTTAAAAAAAAAAACAAAACAAAACAGCAACATTCTCCTGTTCTTTCTGGTCATATATCTCTGATTCGCATATTCACATTCCCCTCCAATATGGTAACTCCCACATACTCTTTCATACAAGTACAATGGCATCATATGTGAATTTATATCATCCTAATTTTTCTGGTTTATATATCAATGATTGAAACATATAAGTTGAATTGACTTTTAAAGAGTGGAATAAGTCTCTGTTCTCTTCTTACAGAGCAGTCATTAATTTCCATCTGAAGTGATCAGTGATCAATTTATTGATTCTACAATGTTGAGAGCTTTACCTATCTGTATATAAATACTCTTTCCCAGTCCCAATTAGGAAACGTCCTACCAGTATGTGTTTAAATCTCTGTAGTATGAGAGACAGGCAGGGGTAACAGGACTCTATTGCTCTAGCAACAAAAATATTTCCCTTGAGCAGCCATGGTAAAATTTAACTGCAGAAGCCAAAGGAGGAATATTAGAATGACTATGGACTAGTTAACTGAGGATAAACATACCAGGAAAAAAAAAGAGACTTCTTGAACTTTGCAGTATGCTGATGACAATTTGAAGAGACAGTGAGTAAAAAATCTACTTAGAAGAGAATGAATCATCTGAAATTTGCAGTGGGTTTAGTGAAGTGCATAGTCCCATGGGCTAAAGAGATGTGAAGAGAGATTGCAAGGTTGATGGTGAAAATGAAAGAACTGGACACTGAAGAGCACCATGGGAATATTGAGGCAAATTCTTTTAGCAACTACTAAAGAATGGAAAGGAAAAAGCCAACACAAACTGAAGTGCAGCCTCCAGCCTGTTACTTCATTTCTGCTTTTGATGTGGTGCTGAAGAAGGAAAAAAGTTAAAACAAACCATGAAAAATAATTGAGAATAGTCCAAATGAACAGCAAAAAGTGGAAAGGATTTTTCCAATGGCCACAAAAAAAAAACCCCAAACAAAAACCCCAAAACAAACAAACAAAAAGAGTAATGGTCATTATGTGAGGGAGACAACCCCTCCATGATAATCTCTGTTCTGTATTCAAAAGGTAGGATTCTTTCTCTCAGAGGTTAACAAAGATACATATTGCTTTAAACTCTTAGAAATCAAGCATCAACTACACTATGCAAGATTTCAGACAACATGCAGTTATCCAGGTCAAGCTCCCATCAGTGTGCATAATCTCATTCATAAAGTCTATCACACTACACCTTCAGAAAATTCAGCCCTCTGTGCTGCCATCTCCCCGTTTCCTCCTTTTCCTCCTTCTCTTTCTGGTCCTGCACAAGGTCAAGAGGTCCCCTCCTCACTGTGCCTATCCCTGCTATATCTGTGAACCAGGTATTCACTGCCAAAGAGGGGACACTAAGCAGAGTGTAACTCTCATCCACTGTGAAAGCCACTGCCTTTTATGATGATATCCTGTTTTCCTGGTCTTCCAAGAGAACAGCTGGGAAAAGAAAAGGTGTTGATATGGAGGGTGCTTCCAGTAAATCATCATTTAAAAATAAATTAATTAATGAAAAGTGAAGAATTATTTCTAAATCATGTTTGAAAACTTCAAATTGAAAAGGATTTCAGTGTTTACTATACTGTCCAATCTTTACTATATTATATTAATTCTGATGGTGAGACTTGGAAACTCCTGAATTCATTCCTTCAGCATAAGCAGGAAACGTCAAGCAGGCTCAGAGATGTGGCATCACTTCGGACACTGGCAAAAGGAAAGTAGCTACTTCAACACTGCTGTGCAGTTCCAGTGTCCAGTCTTCAAAGGAAATGTTAAAAACCCAAGACAGATATACAGAAATTATTGAGTCTAGGAAGCATGTTTTACAGTGAGAAATTGAAGGGCATCTATCTTCTGTGTCTATAGGAAAGAAAGTTATGTCTAATGAAAATTTAAACAAGGATGAAGCTCCTGACAAACAACTCTCTCAGTGAGCAGAAAAACAGCAGAGGGAGGTCTGCTACTCAGAATCTAAACCAAAACAAGCAGAAAACAAACAAAACATGTTTCTTAAACTACTGAAAACAACAAAACACATTAGAAAAATTTCCCTCGGGATGTTGTAGTTCCGATTAAATGTCTACAAGTCCCCATGAAAGTTTTCTAAAAGATAATGCGATAGCTGAAATAACTCATAAGTTTAATTTTAAAATAAAAATGTGATGTTCTGTGGTTTGTGTTACATAATGAATCAAAATATTAAGGCCTCTTTGACTCTTTGAACTTAATGAGCATTTGTGAAGTTTTGAAGAAACATTTTCAAAGGTAAAGCAATAACATAAACCTGAAAATGAACCTAGGCAGAAAATTGAGGTAAATGAAGTACATTCTCAGTAGTGCTGCATCATTGTGAGGAGGTGATTACATGAGTATGGGGACATGCACAGGATATTTAATGGAAGTTTCCATCTTATCTGCATGAGGGATTCATAAAGCTTGACCACAAAAGTAAGCAACAAGCAAACAAATGAAAACAACAAAACCACAAAAACACAAAACAAACAAACCAACCAAACCACACCAAAACACCACAATCACCCAGAAATAATATATGCCAATATATACCCCAAACTCAGAAATTAGCAAATGGAACTACCACTTGCCTCTATAGCATAGTCTGTATGATTAGATAGTATCATGACTCCAGAATGGATCTATCCCAAAGAAAGAAAACTGAGCTGTATATACTTACTGTCTTAATTCCTCCATTGCTCTGAAATTTGCTTTTTCTAATATTTAAAATAATATATATTTTTAAATACCCAATAAAAAAATCTCAGATACTCTGAAAACTCCAGGTTAAAAAATATTTTAAAGAAATATCTACATTGGTATTCAGATAATATCCCACAAAAACTGTATTACATGATTTGAATTACATAAATCATACCAAAATCAATTTAGATAATAGTCAAAATTTGCATTTTACACATACTATGATGAAAAGTTTACAGAATAACTGTGCAAAACATTTTCCTTGTTTCTGATTTTATAATTCACTACTGCAAATTATTTTTTGGTGATGTTTATCGGATACTCCTTGACATTTCATATCTTATGTTTTCTTCCTTTTTTATCTAACCTATCCCTTATTCCATTGCAATAAATCATCACTTTTATTCACAATTCCTTTCAGCCATCTGAACAGGATTATATATATACATATAAAAAAATAAAAGAAACTAAATGGAAGTTCATATTTTGTAGCTTTTTTATAACGCAAGGATTTGAACTTTCTTCTACTTATAATTGTGTTGACAATTTTAGTGTGACATTGTCAGTGGAAAGATGAAAATAAGATGCAAATACAGCCTTTAAAGATATAATCAGCCATTTCTGGCAGTTTTCTACATAAATAATAGGAGAGTTGAAAGGACAAGTTATATTACAGGGATTTAAAAACCAAGGTTGAACATCATTCTGTCTTTAGACAGATGTTACTACTTTCTCCTTCTTAAAGACTTTCCAAAGGTCTGTATATATACACCCAGATGTCTGACGCTTCAGACTCATCAGTGCCTATTTCTGTTTCAGCCTGCACTTCAACTAATTTGAATGTCTATTATTAGTTCTCTAATTAAAAGATTTCATATAATCTGATTACTGTTACAAACAAAATGGTCAAGCTCCTCTTAAAGTTGCTCAATTTCTTTTTAGCCTCTACTAAAAGCAGATGAAAGTCATGTTAGACTGAAAATTAAAATAACAATATCCTATATGTTCATTACATTTATCTGATACAATTTGTATGGATTACACTACATGGAAAGTGATTGATTTGTACTTTGCTTTCAATATGTGCATATAACTAACGGAAACTTAATAAAATAATAATTTATCATTATTCATGTCAGTAGTTAACAAGTTTTAATGTCACTTCTTTCTTTTGTGCAATTCTCTGGACTTGACTGTCTCCATCTACTCATCTCTACACCAGAGCACCCTCACTCTCACTCCATACCCAACTCACCTCTCAGTCATTCCTCCCATGGAATTATTAATCATGTATTACCTTCTCTCAAAAAACCTCTGCCATCTACTTTAAAATGTCTCTAAAACAGAGTGTGTTCCCCTTAGAGATTCAGTAAGGCAGCAGGCAGAGATCTCCCAAACACTGCAAGTGCTAACCCTAACCCTAACCCTAACCCTAACCCTAACCCTAACCCATTCTAATTTGTATGTTCTCACAGTTCTTGCAGACTGGTTTACCACAAAAGTTCCCCTGATACAGGTGACACCGTAACATACATTAACAGTGATGACAGGATCCTTTCCTCTGTCTCCAGAGATGCCTCTCTGTAGTTCCTGTTAAATCCACATGGGCATTACTTTTCCCATGCCTCCCAGATGTGCTGCAACAGGGGATGTCATGATGGATGAGAGGGCAAGAGATCTCAAAAGAGAGAGGGAGGAGAGGAACCAGGGTATTTTTCTCTGCAAAGGCCTCTGTAGGTCTGAAGAATCAAAGCCTTGTAGGGTAGGAGCTGGCTGTAATTAAGAAAGTGGTCAGCTCCTGAAGGTCCATTGTGCCACTTCAGCAATATCAAACTTGTGAAAAGAATTAAGAACTCACTTTTGATCAGGCCAGGGTTATTATTCCCTACAAGAAGGAATTCATTCTAAAGAACCTTTTTTATCAGTTTAACATTGTACTTTCTTTTTATATACTCCTGCAGAGTTAGGAAGATGACATTCCATAGCAAACCTCCGAATTCCCCCATCACACTTGAGTGGCATGGTACCCCATACCTCTCACTTGGACTCTAAGGCTCAGCGTGTGCAGGTTCATAGCACAATATTCTCCTTCTTTTCCCCTCTATTTGCCTGACAGAGGCTAAGATCAGAAAAGACAACTTGGTTTGCCATTTCCATACAAAGAAATGGGCAAAACCAGTCCATTTGAATAGAGGTGGGAAGTTTAGTTTATACAGAGAAAAATGCCATCTCTCTATACAGAAGCATGTTGAATTTTTGGTTTTTTTTCCATGGTTTCCTGCTGCCTTGATCTTGAATAATCTGTAGCCAACTGTGTTCATCAGTCTGTGCTCATCAGGCTGACATGCCCTTCTCTGGAGGTGGTCATTCCAGCGAACATCATCCAACTGTTATAGAAAGGCAATAATATTAAGAAAGACCTGGCAAGGACTCTTTTGGTACTAGCAGATTTTGATCATGATAATGCTTATTAAATCTCATACATTGGGTGAATACACACATTTTTATTACTCATTTAAGGAACTGTATTATCATGCATATAAATATTAAAATTCTGATATTAAACTTTACCAAGCGCTTGAGCTATGGTGAAAGAGATAATTCCATGTAGAAACTTTAAAAGTACTGGGCTACTCAAATACACCCATGATTTACATTGTAAGAACACTAAGTGTGTTCAACACATACAGGCAGCATAGAGGTAGAGAGAGGAGAATATTTTGGCCACCAGCCACAGCACACCAGGCAGTGAAAAAAACACCAAAACCTGCATTAAAATGTGATTATACCATTGGCAGTGATCAATTTTAATCACTTTTATTAACTGTATCATTAGAAAGTTAAATTCCATATCTTTATTAACTACGTAAGTGGGTATTTGATTCTTGTATTTAGAAAAAAAGGTTCTGAATGTCTTGATCCAGAAAACAAGACAGAAGACATTCAGACTGCATTTCAACATTTAAAAATGCCTAAATGATACAAAGCAATACATCTGTAACTATGATTTTAGATATATAATTACCAGCTATTACTAGAAAAAAAATAATCTTTTCAACAATCTAGCATTTAGTTATATCTAAAAAAAAATTCAAATTATCAAAAAAAAAATTATCCAAAGCACATTTGAATAAATATCTTGACAATGTTCTTCAGGTTTTTTCTGCATGACATTCTGGTCTCCAAGATGGTGAAATATGGATTTGATGGATGGACAATTCAGTGGATAAAGAACTGG
>WUAM01000191.1:533846-552601 GCA_024336885.1 Actenoides hombroni
ATAACAGATTTTTGTTGCTTTTTCTTTTTTTTTTCCCCTTTTTTTTTTTTTTTTTCCTTTGTTTTTCTTGCAGGTGCTCACCAGAGGTCTGAGAACCCCAAAACGCTGTTGCTACATTTTCTTTCCAAATCAGAAAGCAAAGTGTTACCATAGTAACATGACTATGTTAGAAATGTCTATTTGCATAGCACATATAATGTAAGAGGTTTTTTTTTATTTCCACCCCAGGGTGGGAGCTTTAGGGGAGCAGCCATGCTAAAGAGAAAACTTTAACTTGAAACCCCCCTCTATGAACCTCAACAAAATCCACAGAACACATCAGCCCATAAGGCAAAGGAAAACACAAGAGAGAAAATAAATGCCGGCACACCTTGTCATTGTTAAATACATGGCTTCCTGATATTTTGGGCCTTATATTTCCTAGTTCTCTCCCAAGTTAAACCAAACCATGAGATGTTTTGGATTTTTTAGTTTGGTTTTTTTTTCAGTATGTTCCCATTGTTATTTCTGGATGGCTGATGTTTTTCCCAGAAGCAGTTTCTTTATTTTTAATGTATAGATATGCATATAAAAACATATATATGTGTGTGTGTATACATATACACACACATATATGTAAAATGTTGACAAGATAAGACTATTTAATTGCCGCAAATGAATTTCACATCTTCTGGTGTAGATTCTGTGCAATCTCAAAATATATATTAGTAAAAAACAAAAAAAAAAAGCAAATCAAAACAAAACAGTAAGAAAGAGTGAACGAAAGAAAAACTTTCACTTTATATCCCTTGTGTTCTGTACACCTAATATAAATAAGACATATCTTCCTTCCCCATCTCAGTGTCATAATTTATTTTATTCTTATGGACTGCAAGAGGTTTGCCATATGTGCTTTAACTTTGCAATTGAGCACCAATGAAAGGCTGTGTCAGTCACAGTACCTACAGTCACTGTGCAGGGACAGCACTACAATAAACCAAAGTGTCAAAAGGCTGTCAGAAATTCTGTGTCAGTTTTAGAGATGGAAAAGGCTTGGTTTTTTTTTCACAACTTTACCAGTGATGGACTTACAGCTCATTTGACCTGTTGGCTTATAATCATCTTGGTGAGATTTGGCTCTCTGCTATTCTCTTAAATGCGTTCCCTGTGTTTAGTATAATGTGATAGTATAGCAGCTGAGTCTGCTAAAAGTCATCGAAAGCAGACTACATTTTTGCTACAGCTTCAAAGCTGTATATTTTATTGCCAGTACCACAACAGCCGTGCCCTAATATATCCTCAGCGGCCTGCTATTGTCTTGTCCTCTCCAAGCTTGTTCACTTACTAACAATACCCCTTTGTTCTACTGTACTGAAGGTTCTATTTTTCTCTGCACACTGGTATTTGATAACCATGAATTCCTTCAAATGCAGCCCTAATCCACTGTGCGTTATTGTGTCTTCTACTTGCCTCTTAAAACTTAGCATAAGCAAAGTGCTGTGCTACTTAAATGTTGGGGTTTTTTTCTTTTTTTCTTCCCAGCTTCTATTTTTGAGGCAGCAGTATTCAACTGCAACTGCAGTCAGCCCTTCCCTCCACCAGCCCTTCCCTCCACCACCCAGTCCTGCTCTTGACTTTGTGACAGCCTAACCTTTTGGCTGGAAGGCTCCTTACTATCAAACACAATTTCTATAAATCCATTACCCATTCGAGTGAGGCTGCCGTAGCAGATGGATGGAGCACGGACCTCCAAACATTAATGTTTCATTAGTGATTCAGGAGGTGGAGTGAAAGGAAATCTTATGTGAAGGATGGCAGAGCCCTGGATAACAGAAACAAATGGAACAGTGACGGACTAAAAGCAAGAGAACTTTTAACAAGTCTTACTTAGACACTAAGGTCTGTGTGACAAATCCAGTATGCACTGAGAGACACACAAAAGTCAGAAGATTGCATTTCAAGCTTGATATATCCTAGAGTGCCTTCCCAGGATGCCTAGAGCTATTAACATCCATGGATCACTCCATCTTCCCTTGGCTTTTGTACATGCCTGAACGCCCGCAGCACATGGCTTTGAGGATGATGAATGTAACAAGAGTACAGCAATCAGAATGGGCATCTCCTACATAAAAGTCTTCCAGCTTTTAGTGAATACTTATTCACTGAGATAGAAATTCTACAGACTAGGTAAGCTGTCCAGCTCGCGTCGGCTCCCGGAGAAAGAGCTGTCGCCTTCTCCCCGCTGTGCTTGAGTCAATGCTAGCGCACAAGGCGTCATCACAAACCCCAACAGAAAGCATTTGACCAGTGAGTTTCCTCTACGACTCAACGGTACCACAGAGTTGGTTGTGTGTTTCTCAGACCTTGTAATAAATGTTTGCTGGACTCTGAGGAGGCATCTCTTGAACTATGTACACTGGATGTCCATAGTCACCGCTGACCTTTTCATAGTGGGGACAAAAGACACTGTCTGCAGTCCTTAGAGGAATGATAATGTCACTGGGCTCAGAACCATTGTTGTTGCCACTGCGTTTTGGGGTGGCTAACGTACTAAGTGAGAGAGTTGTTGTGTGTTGCGGGGAATGCTTCCTGTGTCTTCTCCGGTACTTCAACAAAAGAACCACCAAAGTGATGATGATGACGATGAAAATGATGCACCCTGATGCAATCCCTGCAAATAAGGCCACCTCTGAACCCAGTATACTGGAATGCCCAGCCTTACTGCCATCTGTGCTAGATCCTAGAAAGAACAGAAATACGACAGACAAAAGTTATTGCCATCCTGCAACCCCTTTATGCTGCTTTAAAATGTGTAGAGTAAGCAAGACTGGAAGAATTAACTGACAGCTAAACTTTGACAAACCAATTACCCTGTTAGATAGCTAAATGCAAACAGCCGAAGTCAGCAATCAATATTAAACAAGACTTGGTGTCTGTTGGTCTCACTTTTGTGCTGCTCCCAAACCACCCTGTTTCATACATCATCATCCATCAACAGCAAGGACTGGCACTGACAATGCAGCCTTTGATGCACACTGCATCTTTTAACAGATGCTGGCCAGCCTCAGGCAGCAGAGAGGGGTGGGTGGGATAGGACTGCAAGGGGAAAATAACAGGGAAATGTCAGTTCTCAGGACAACTGGTACTGGTCAGTGTCACACCATTCTTCTGGTATTTTATCTTTCGCAGACTGATTTAAGTTAAACCATCCTTAGTGCCTCTTTAAGCAGACTCCTCTTGCTTGCATATGAAACAAAGGAGCTTGAGGCAGTGGAGGAGATAGTCAAAATGGCTATGGCATGTATCTGTATTAACTTACATTTACTTAAAAAGAAAACAACTCACTGCACTTGGTAGTCAGGAAAAGCTCACATGCTGAACAGCCTGTTGAATATTTGAGGCCAACTCAATATGGTATTATTTGTTACAAAACTTAAATGAATGCTCACTTGACATTTTCTCACTTGAAAATCTGAACCGACTTCCCTCTCTTGATGCTCACTCACAGGTGGAAGAAGGATGCAGAGGCAATGTCCACAAAACTGTGAACTTCTCCTACTGGAACCTCCATATAAAATGGTTAAAGCCTGTCCAGTGACCACCATATTCATTAGCCCAGTAACTAATGACAGAGCTAGCAAGGAAAACTTGAAGGCATTTTTGGAAACCCCAGAGTCAGCTGTCAGCAGGTTTTGCTTTCTAGCAATCCCAATTCACTAATTTTTCTTCCAGAGATCTTGGGTCTTAAGAGTTTGGGTTTTTTTCTTATGAAGTGCATCCTGAAGATATTTGTCTGGAAACATTTGTGTATCTTGTTTAGATAATTATTAAAAAAAATAATCTTTAAATTTAGTGAAAGACCAGACATTCATGTGTAGACTTTATCAGATCAGTTAAAAGATCAGAACATTAATTATAGATGCCTTGAAATAAATGTAATAAATGGCTGTCGAGAACCACTTGATAATGTATTATACGGGAAGAGAAAGACAGAAAGACTTGTTCATCTGCCAGAGTACTAAATGTAAGGCAGCATTTACTATTGTAAAGCTGCTTAGTGAATGTCCTATCCAAAAACTTTCCTGTAAATGAGTGATATTGTCACAAGATATAATTAAGTTCTACTACAAAGTGCAAGAGGGGAGACCAACTGTTGCCAAAACTTGCAGCTCCCGGACAGTGTCCACTGGAGCATCAGAACTGGCTTTTGCTCCATCTCAGTATGAAAACATTTGATTTTCTGTCACTTTAATGGTAAAATAAAATGTGTTTGAGGATAAAGGAGGAGACTTCACCAGAGCACCATCTCAGGTGGAAGCCCTGCCACACCTACCTGAGTGGTCCTTCACAAAAGGGCTGGTGGTGGAACTCTTCCCGTTAGTGCCAGCTTCCTGCTCGGGACGCCTGGTGGGATCTGTGTGCCGAGGCATCCCCGCCGAGTTGGGATCTGAGGGAGAGAAAGACAACTCATGCACCTTTGGCACTTGATGGTATGGAGCCTTGTAAGCTGGCTCCAGTTACCTCATGAGACACAAATGGTTTTGAACAGAAGAATCTTTATGCAAAGACTGGGAGATATAAGAACATAATTTTCCTTTTAAAGTAAAATGGTTATATTAGTTATTTCAGAGGTTTAAATAGTGAGGCCATCTGCAGAAACTATAGGGACTCCTGTAACTGGCAAGAAAAGCTTTGCAGATGACATTACAGTTTAACTGAGGAAGTTGATTGACTACTAAACCAACTTTTACTTAGAAGAATAATTCTTTCTTCCTGCACAATAGGTTATCTATATGTGAAAAGAGACAATGAACAAAAACCTCTCTGTAATCGGAATTCATAACAAGAAAACTATAGAAATATTACCTTCCCTCCTTTCATGTACTTTAAATAATTTTGAGCATCAGAGTTGTGGCTTTTGTTTTTAAACTAAAAATAAAAATGACTGAAACACACTACTCCCAGGTGACCTTTCCTTCCAGGGATCTCTCCAATGAAGAGATCTTATTACACTAACCCTCCTTCTGTAGAAATCTGTCAGTAGCTGAGAAGAGAAAATAGGCTTTGCTTTCAGATTCTAAGAGAGGAATGACCACACTAGACTCAGTTGGCTCTCTACTCTACACTGCTAAAAGAAGCCTGAAAACTAAAAGAACATTGAGACTGATCAAAGTGATTTCATGAAACAGCAGATGGTCTTTACCTTGTCCAACTTTCATGAGGATCTTCATGGTTTTTGTCTGGCACACCCCTCCCTCCTGGTTATCCAGGCCCTCCAAAGACCCATTTGATGTTGCTGATTAAAAATAAAAATAAAAAAAATAAAATAAAAATCAGGAAACCAACAAGCAAAGTGATGTGAACATGAGTGTCTGAAAGTAGAAATCTTTCGATCTACCAGGACCTGTTCTTGTTGCTCGGGCTGACCTATGGAAAGTTGTGAAATGTTGAAAGCCAAAAGAATGAATATACTAGCAAGCTGTACAATATATATAAATGAAGGAATGTGTTATCAAGGTTTCAGATTTACCCAGCAACCTTTTTTTCTACGCACAATTGACTGACTGACTTGGACAAAAACACAGCACCTTGCTAAAAGGTGATGGTGTCAGCTGAAAAGGAAGCCCTGGCAGGCTCAGAAGAGCAAAGCACTGAAAATTCCCCCTTCCCCCCTGCCCCCAACAGTATCTTTCTAATCACTACGTTACACCTGCTTCCTCTATTACAAATCTCCTGCTGGAAGAAGTGAACGCATACAAAAGACCCAGGTGAAAGCTGAGATTCTGCACTGATTGGAAAACCATTTAATATTTTAAAGTACAATCTCACTTTTCTCAGCATTAAGGAGCCTCTGCAGGGGTGGGTGGCAGGGTGGAATACACTCTATTCTCACGGAAACCTTTAAGTCATACAAACAAATGGGCGCTTTCCCTGGCATTTATATTGTTCTCCCTTATCTAGGCGCTGGCTGGAACTGCACAACCCCGCCACAAACTGACACTGCAACTCTATTTGTGCGAGAAGCACAACTCCCTCAGAGAATCCAAAACGTTGAGTCACAGTCTAGGGGTGCGCCTCCGCTGCTGCCTGAGCCAGCTGTTGCTTTTAAACCCCCAACAGCTGCTGGAAAACCATTCGGCAGCTCCTCATCATCACCCGGGGATCACTGCCGCTCCGCACCATGCCAGGCACTGGCCATGCTGGCATGTGCACTGGTGCCCAGACCACGGTGGCAAAGCGGGCACATCTGCTGATGGTGGACTCCAGCTTCACTATTTAGGGAATGCACGAGGGATTTTCCCACCCTCACTGTCTTTGGGTGAAAATTTCACCATAGTTTCTTGGGGCTGTTTATCCAAGGCCCAAAATGCACGTACAAGCGACTGCATGCACACGCACTGGCACTGGGCCACCAGCTGGAGAAAACAAATAGAAAAGAGACAACGGAGCTCACTGCTTGTGGTGGCTGTGGTGAACTGCTTAAGCAGCACTTTCCTGCCTCTGCCCCTCTCCTTTCAGCTTGGGATCTAATTCGATCAGGGCTTCACACTGTTCAGACCTTTGTTTTAAATTCTCACTCCTTCTCTTTCACCTTCCTTGGGGATTTTCTTTCAAATGCAGCCTATGTATATTTCCTTTTTCCTTCACAATATCTTCCTAGCCCCATGGCAGTATTTTTCTTGCTCTAATCTTCTCTCTAGCTGTAAAGATATAAACCCCATACCGCTGAACACTACTTCCTAGCCTTTGATCTACTTCTTGTTTTTGTTCCACTTCTGCCTCTTTTGTGACTAACTCAAATTATAGTCACCATACAAACTTCCCAAACTGTGTTTTCTTTTCCTAAAATTCCCTTCTCCTCATGCATGGTACCTCTCAGTTCCTCCTCTTCTTCCCTCCCCCTGTAAAAACATGACAATGGCCATATGCATAACTACTTTTTTTTTTTCCAACTTGCAAAAAAGACTTTTTAAAATACAAAAGAGCACAATGAGTAATTTAAGATAAAAGCCAATCTGAAATGTGCCACTGCATTGCCAGGCTCAGAAAATAATGGAGACATATAGTTTTGTTTTCTTTTGTTTTTTTCCAGAGGGAAAAAAAAATCAATACTAAGAACCAGCTCTGGACATAAATCAAATGTGTCTTTGCTGAAAGTGGTTTTTATGACCTATTTGCCAATGTACCAGTACAAGGACAAGGCAAAAACCAGCAGTAAATAGAAATACCAAATCTGAGTATCAACTGAAACTACAACTAATAAATACTGACTTTGTCTTGCATTTTTTATTCTTCATTTGTTTTTAAATCAAGCTGATGGGGGCCTCAGATCTTAAACACCTCCTACTTGATTTTAATTGAATAGAGTGCTGCTGCTTTGGAACATCAATGCCTTTTTATTCTTTAAAGGCCTATCCATTTAACCCACAGAGCAGGAGACCTCAATAAGATGCAGAGGATGCAGTCTGAACTCAGTACAGAATAAGAAAGTAACATGGCAAAAAGAATGCAAAATTACTTCAAATACAGTCTCCAAATGGGAAGGCCCAGACGTACAATGAGCCTGGTTGTGTGCCTACGTGAGTGCAATCTGCCTTACTTGCTTGCTAAAAGAATGCTTTCATAGCTTTGATGTCAGATGAATGAATTTGCAGAAGTATTCACTTATTCCACAGTTCTTCAAGGGGTTTTCGAAAAGCCTATGTTATAGCTCAGAGTAGAGACTGCTACACCTTGAGAACCAGGGAATTTTCAAAGAGGAGCATTTCAGTGACAAAGCAAAGTTTCCATCTCAGCTTTTCCCTGTAATTAAACTGACAATTACCCAAGGCCGCTGGAGGAAATTATTTTTCAAAATTCATTAAGACTATCGAAATATAACCTCACATATCCCTAGTGTATCAGGAAGAAAGTGGGTAGTTTTAAACAGGTCGTTTCAAGCTTTGAAAAGCTGCATAGAGAAACAGTAGCAATCTGGGACATCAGAGAAAACAAGAGTTTCATACTGCTAATGCCCCTTGACAGTTTACTGTGCAGAAGTCAAACAAGGGAGCGAGTACAAAATATTCCTCAAACACTTGCCGCTGCCTTTCTTTATTGATCTCCAAATGAAAATTATACCCGCTATCATGTAAGCTCCTCCACCATGCTCATCACACTTCTGCAGGAAACTGACCCTGTACCTGGAGTTCTGCTCACACTGAAAAGATACTAAAAAAAAAAGTCTCTGACAAAGAGTTTCGGGTATAAACACAGAAATATAACACAAATTCCTCGCATGTAAAATAGAAATGCTACTCTCTGGTATATTTATGTGATCAAATTCTAGACCTTTCTTCCAGTTTATTTTTATATACATATACACAGAAAAGAACAGATTTGGTTTTTTTTATATTTAGGTCTAAATATGGATATATTTTAGAAGCAATTACTCACACACAAACTACCATACATGGCACTGTGCTAAGTAGACTAGATACTACTTAAATATTAACATTAATAAACATAATTAATGATTAATATAGAGTCTTATGAGTATTAAATGTTCTCAGGATCCACACTTCACTTTGTACTAATACAGCAACACATAGAAAACTGAAACTATGTACAATGTTGCTAAACAAGTAGCAAAATATTTTAAAATCTTTTGATGGATAGGTGCCTCTGATTTTCTGAGACCTGTCCTGTTCCACTGTGTCAACAGCAAAACTAATAATTGCAATCCAAACCACACTGAATTATTCAGTCAATGGGTTTTCTACACCTACAAATAAAAACCTATAATTAAAAAATATCTATTAATTTTAAGACTTCCTGACAAAATTGTACTAATTTATAGGAAATGTTTACAGTAGTCGGTCAGTCAAAAATGATGTTCGAAATCCACTGTGTATCTACATTCCTACAACAGCAGCAGCTGCCATTTTATAAGGACTATATAAGGACTATTAGTTTGGGTTTTCAGCTTTCAGAAAAAGCTGACTTGTTATGAAATTATGGTTAAGAGTCTGCTGATACTTAATTTGGAGAAGCTAGTATATATTTTCAGTTTCATAAAACACTGCTTTAACATATCCTCTCCTTTACACAAGAGGAAATTATTCAGACTGAAGAATTTCATTCCAGCTCTGCTGTCCCTTCTTCGAAATACATACATTATTAAAAGCAAACAAACCAAACCAAACCAACAAAAATATCACCAAACCAAAACACCCTGGAACACAAGCAAATCAATCTATGATGGTTCACATTTTTTTTGCTTTTAAAACTTCACAAGTGTTTTTTTAATTGTACAAAATGTATTAGTCATAAATGCAGAGGCAGAGAATCAGTGAGCGAAGCAGAGTCAGCTGACAAGAACAGTTCCCGGCTATGATTCTTATATAGTCCCCACGGAGAAGAAGTAGTATTAGATTTTAATATGTATTCATTTGTTATTACTCCATTTCCCAGGAGGCTAAGCCACTGACATAGATCTTGTCTGTTTTCAACCCATCAGGTCGGTAACATTGCTCTAATCAGATGGAGAATTAAGCAGCTGCATTTGCGTCTGTATATAGGTTTTCATTCACAAAGAGATTAGAAATGAAGGCACAGTCACAGAAAGTCAACTTCCTTCACCCCTAAAAACACACATTACAAAATGAAAAAATGTCATCACAATTAGTTAAAACACCAGCAGACAAAAATCTCAGCCTCTTAATTCTGCCACAATTATTACCCACACTTTTATGGTTTAGGATTATGAAAACCATTACCTACTTGCAAATTAAATGTCATATCCTTTGAACCAACACATGTTTATAACTCATTTATTTCTAGAGCCCGAATATGAAATTGACTACACAGCTGAAGAGAGAAATTCTGATCACCGTACTTAATTTTCCTGTGAACTAAATGGACCTTAAACCACAGACTAGAGGAATGAATGAGTGATGTCAGCTGCTGGGTGAGGGCAAAATTGGTTTTGTTCCCCCTTAGTGTGCTGGACGGTATAAGCCATTCGGTAATGTATCAAAGACACATCATTGATGAGGTCAGCAAGTATTAATTGTTGTTGGCATGGATCTCTTAATAGAAAAATGATAATTACGGGTTTCTTTGGGGTAGATCAGTACTGTCCAACAGTAGTGATTTTTGCCATTTTCTTCTTAAATACTGTTTGAATTCAGCATCAGAAAGTAGGTTTCTCATAATCAGATCTAAATAAAATCAAATAACTCTACCCACCTCTATTTTTCCCAGTTGTGTTTAGAAACAGAATGAAAAAGCCTGAACAGCAGCAAAAAGCCATGAAAGCTTTAGATCCAATAGTAGTAAGAAGTTATTCTTAAAGCAAAGCTGCACTTGATCTCATATGCACTCACAGAATTACTAAGAGCATGCAAAGTTTTTGAGGGTTTTTTATTTTATTTTATTCAGTAATAGAACACTATTTTGGACAGGCATTGTGTTTGTGCTCTGACTGCTTTCATCTGCTTTTGGTCCTTTTAATGACTCTCTTAGTAAAGCACCAAAGAAATAATTCTTCTTTCCCATAAATTATCTAAATTTATGGGACAGGTTTAAGAACACCAGAAATCACACACTGCAAAACCACAAATCACAACTCACAACACAGAGATTGTTTTTAGACCAGCCAGGGATGAAGAACAAGGCAGATGAAGTAATAGAAAGAGCGTTTTAATTAAACAAAATTAATTTTTTTCCCAACTTTGTAACAATGCCAGATCTGCACAGACATCTGAAAACAACTGAAAAAAAATTGTTCAGGCCACTCACCAAAGAACAGGTAGCTTGGCAAACACTATGTTGGAGCTGCAGAAAGTTTAGAGAGAAGATAAATACACTAATTTCAAGTCCTAGCAACTAACAGTTTACCCTTGCTTGAAGTAACAAAAAATGGGACTGGCACTGAAACCTTTAATTTAAAAAAAAAATTAAATTGTCTTTCAAAATGTAACTATCGGCAGTCCCAAATCTGGATCACAAGTGCTAAACTTGAATGTGTTATGACTAGTTGCATGGAGTACCTGTTTTCTACGTTTCTATCTGCAGAAAATAAAAACTCATCCTAACTTCTCTACTGGTCTTATAGAGGCAAAAAAAGAGTATCTTTAATTAAAAAGAAAAAAAAGATAAAAACATGATGAATTTGATCAGTTAATATTTAGGACACTGAGACAGTCATGAAAAATGTATAGCAACAGTTTACCAATAATTTTGCATTGTTCTAACATGTTTGGGTTTTTATTTGTCCTACTTGCAAAGTCAAGGTGGCAGCAGAAATTTGAGAAGTTTCTCAACCTAAAGGCCATTCAGAAACTCTCATTTTCTCAGTCTCATTCCACACATTTCCTCAAATTAAGACCCTTCTTTCTTAACATAAAGCTTATGAAGTGTTTATAAATACTCTTGAAGCCAGCCTTTTTTTCCTCTGCTCGTACGAGGCAAAACTTCTATGTGAAGGAAAGGACAAGAATTCTGCTTTCTTCTTTTACACTCCTCACCCTTGTTGTTTTTATAAATTAAGTCCTACGCTGTATTTCTGAGGATTTATACCTAAACAGGATCCACAAATTATTTTCTGCACAGCAAGCAAGCAGGAATGCCCTCCCAAGTCAAGCTAAAACCAGAACAAAATGAAGTAAAATAAAAAACAGGCCTCTTCTTGCCTGGAAGAAGACAAAGGCTCTGCAGTGAAACTTTGTGATTCACTTTTCTAACCACTGCTCTAAAATGCTACTTGTCCAAATGTGAATCGCATGACTTGTGGTACTTAGATGGCACTCATGGTATAGGGGTCTTTATATAATTCCCCATAAAAGTCTCCACTTGTATTCATATGCTAAGAGAGAGACAGATTTTATTGCTCTTTCCATTTTATTTTTTTTTTGAGGGGTGCAATGTGGAAGACACAAACCAGACAGAGCCCATCAGTCCTGTACTGTAATTAACACACCTTGGTATATACCAACTGTTTAATTCCAGGCACGCCTCTGGAAATCCATACACTCTCCTTCCCGTATCTTATGTCATCTGACTGAAAAGGACTGCCCAAGTATTAGGCACAAAAGAGGGAGAGAGTTCTTGTAAAGTTTCCTACATTCACAATGATTCTATTAATTCCAGGGGGACACGGGATCATACAACAAGAATATAGGTGGTAAAAAAAAAAAAAAGCCTTTTATGTCAACAAAGTCTTTCCATAAAGGAAAAAAGAGACTGCAAGCAAGACTGAGTTGGAAAGTATCAAAAAAGCTGTGAGCTCCAACTTGGTTCTGCTGCCTATCATTTTAAACACAGCATCACTTCATTTCTGGGTTAAGTAACACCACAGCTGAAGTGTACTAAACTATCTGCCAAATTATTATCCATTACAGAAGGTCACTGCATCCATCCACCCACAGCAAAATCTTACTTGCTTCACTGCTGTCAAGTGTCCCTTTTCTAAATTCTCTCAGAATGTTTTACAGATCATAAAAAAAAAAAAGAATAAAAGCATCTCAATACAGTATCACTATGAAGGACAATTTTTAAGTCTTTCATTATAGTTAAGCATTTCTTAAAAGTATTTCAATTCTGCATTTCACATACTCATACATGTTGTCAGATAATGATCTACTGCACACACGGTTGCTTCTAGTTTACATAAACAAATTGTATGTTTGTGAGCGCTGAAGTAACTGTGGCATATGTAAGCCCACTAATTATGATGTATTCAGCATATATCGGAGAGTATGCATCTAAAGCAGATTACTAGATAGTTAACTTTGCCAACCACATACAGGTATTTTACCTCAGTTTATCCTTTCTCTTGGCATACTAGTGGCAAAAGCCTCTCTTGGATAGGAAGAAATATCTCCCTGCTACCCCAGCAAGCTTTGCTTAACAATTCAGCTGAACAGAACTAATAGAATTAGTTAGCATTCAAGTTACACTGATTGTTGCTAATGACAAGCAGGCTTGCTGGAAACAAAAGCAGAAGCTTTAACATTAAATGAGGACTTATTTTCTGTATTGTACAAACTCAAAACCACTCTTCAAGATGTTCATCTGTCTTTCAAATTTCTCTGGTTTCTGTCTGTAGCACTTGGATAAGAAAGGGTTATAGTGAAAGTTCATATTAAATAAATAACAAACCTCTTGCTCATTCTACTGTCACTAATTGCATGCAATGATATTAATGACCCAGTAATTGCTGTATGAGTAGCACTGAAGTGGAAAACATCATTTTGAGGCAGAGTTCATCTCTAGGTGGTAGGACTTCACCAGTGGCTGAGTTAATGCCTAGTGACAGTTTAGAATATAACACTATAGATGAGAAAATGTGCCAGTCTTATAGTTGTAACAGTTCAGATGGACATGATGTTATTTGCTTTGACCACACAGAGTTCAGGAGTAACCCCAATAAAGTGCCACAGTCAGAGTTTGCCCTATAGATGAACCTCATTCCTTTCAGGGGAGATGCTCTGTACTATAACAATCTAGAGCAATTTTCCACATGTTTGCTTCAATAAAAGAATACCTTCATCTCCTGCCTTTACATCAAGCTCAACAAAAGTGTGCTTTATTGCAAAACACAAAAAGCTATTTACATCATCTAACTATCCTTCAGCAACACAGAGCTTGGCACCTTAGTACTGAGATCAATTATGATACTATTGGATGACTGTACACTTGGCAAAGATGGTAAGAAGTTAAGCACTGTTTTGATTGCAGTATGCTGATGCTTGTGTTTAGAACTTGAAAACACGGAGTAAAACTTAATGACAGAACATTGCCGAAACAATGCAATATGAATTTCCAAGGTGCTACAGGACCTCTAGTTCAAATACTCACAATAAGAAATTAAGGGGTTTAGTGTCTTTAGAAATTATCACATAGGCACATCTCAGTTCATTTTAAGAAACCCCAATAGGATGGGTATGTTAATCCTCTAGTGCTCAGTATTTTGAAAAGTCATAACCAGACAGGCAAGCTGATACTTTTAATAATTATGTTCGTACCATCTTTAATATTTCAGTAGCGTTTTAATAGTATAACATTATTAAGTTCCTTTTATTTCTCTTTTACAACATAAAGTATTTAATTCATGTCTTGATTCTACTACCAAATCTGCTGTGGCAGCCTCTGGACAGCAGGTGCAATTGAGTTTCAGCACAAGTTGGGGCAAATGCCTGGAAAGCAGCTTTGCAGAAAAGGCAGTGGGCATCCTGGTGGATACCAAGTTAACCACGAGCCAGCAACATGATGTACCATTACGGCAAAGGTAGCCAACAGCCTCCTGGGCTGCATTTGGCAAAGCATTGCCAGCATGCAGAAGGAAGCGATCCTTCCCCTCTATTCAGCACTGGTAAGGCCACAGCTGGGTGCAGTCTCAGGCTCCCTAATACAAGACAGATACGGACTTAAAGGAACAAGTCCAGTAAATGCTCATAGAGATGACGGAAGAACTGCAGCATCCATATAGGAGAAGAGGCTGAGGACTTGGGACTGCTCAGTCTGGAGAAAAGCTGGCTCAGGGAGATCTTGCCCATGTCTACAAACACCTGGTGTGGAGAGTAAAGAAGGAAGAGACAGACTCTTCTCACTGGTGTCCAGTGACACAACAAGAAGCAATAGGCACAAACTGAAATACAGGGAATGCTGTTTAAGCCTAAGAAAACCTTTTTAAATGTAAGGATGACAGACACCGGACCAGGTTGTCCAGGCAGTCTATAAAACCTCTATCCTTGGAGATACTCAAAACTCAGCTGGACAATGTTGTGGGCATCTGGCTGCAGCTGATCTTGCTTGAGCAAAGGCTTGACCAGGAAACTAGATGATCTCCAGAGGTGCCATTCAAACTCAATCATTTCATGATTCTGTCTTCAACTGCACTGTTGTGATCCAATGCGTTTATGTACTTATGTGAAATACTTGAAAAACATCCTTCTTGGTTTCCCTGGCAGGATTTGGATTCAGACTTCTGTTTCTCTCACAGCAGCTCAGTGAGCACACAGGAACTGGTCTGCTGCTGTAGTCTACTTATTTTTGATGTCTTCATCTACTAAGCAGAAAACAGATAAATCACACTAACAAAGATCTGAACATACTTTTTAAAACCAGCCATATCATCTTAATATGGACTCTTCTCCAAGAACTGCTAAAACTACCTTAAGCCTAATCCTGCTTTTACTCATGGAAATATTTGCATTATTTCCTTGAGACCGAAAGAAAAGCAACTGGAAGACTGCCTGTTAGGGCTTAGTTTTATAGACTGATTTATCAGAAATAAAGCCTGAAATATCCTTTCTCTAAAGTTTTCCAGGATTGACTAAAGTCAGGAAATAAAGTCCAAACTTACCCTTAACCCTGTTTTTCAACCATTTCAATCCTGCATTTTAGCTAATGCAGTTCTCAGACAAAAGTACATTTCCTTTCAATCCAGCTATGCAAAGACTTTAATGAGGCAAACAATTTCAAGTATTTAAAATCAATTTCATTAAAGCCTTTATAACTGCTTATGCTGTTCCTGGTCTTTTATTTTACAACTTAAAATACTGTAATATGTAACAGATACAATAAAAACAACTGTATAAAATAAAGACTGATTATCCCTCTTGATGAGATAAATGCTTTACAAGGTTAGAAGTGTTTCAGTATGTTAGTGCACTTCTAAGTTTCAGTTTAGACAGATACTTTCCTCATAGCATGGTATGTCTCCCCCCTTGATTTAAACAGTTACTCACACCCTGCATATAAAGCCTGAAATACACACTCAACCCAGCCTTCTTCTGCATGTAGTCCTACTAAGGATGTACATGTAAATCTAATAATGTAACACAACTTGTAGAATATCAAGGTTTAGGCTGCTTTTTGCAAAGCACTTCAAGTTTCCCTTATTGTTGATACGTTCAGTATATATATAAAGACTTCTAAGTGAAAATGGCAGAATCACAGAATGATGGGGGCTGGAAGGGACCTCTGGAGATCAGCTAGTCCAAACTCCCTGCCAAAGCAGGTTCATTTAGAGCAAGCTGCACAGGATCACATCCAGGCGGGATTTTAAAGTCTCCAGAGAAGAAGACTCCACAACCTCTCTGGGTAGCCTGTTCCAGTGCTCTGTCACCCTCACAGTGTAGAAGTTTTTCCTCGTGTTTAGACAGAACTTCCTGTGTTCCAGTTTGTGCCCGCTGCCTCTTGTCCTGTTGCTGGGCAGCAGTGAAAAGAATACTGTATCTTTGTTTGTGAATGTACTGTATTTCCAGTATTTATAAATGTCTGCAAGGAACTAAACAATGTTAAAAATACTCATAAAAATATTAAACTGCTTCCTATGAAATTTTAAAAGTTGTTTAATTCGTGAGTATTTCTTGAATAATTCTTTCTTCCAGTCTGAATAATTATTCTTCATTTTCACCTGATTCTACATCTATCTGGAGTACCTGGGGGGATCTGGGGGAGGATAAATGTATTTTTCACAAGATGCCATCAATTAACAAACAGAGCATTCCTATCTTTCATTTCCTTCCCTTAGGAATAGAGAAATAATAACAGATTTCCTTCTGAACTATCTCTGTCTACTTTAAAGGAGATAAACGGTCAGTATTGCCTAGGTAATGGCATGAAATATGAACAAAGTCCATCAATCTAAAATAGCCTTATTCTCTTACAAGACCTGCGTGGTCTGGGACAAAACCCCAAAGGACCATGACTCCATTAATCCTGTTGGTCTTAAGAGTCTGTTAGAAATCTGAAGCTGCACAATGATTTTTTTTCTCCAATAATATTATTTGTATGAGCTGTATTTCTGTTTAATTCAAGAGGAGCTAAGTGGTATTACTCATATACCCTTTAAAAGACTCTCAGCAAAGTCAAAGACTGACCTCTGGCTATCATTTTACACTAAGAAGAAATCATTTAGCTAATTTTCTGAGGAAGGAGGAGGAGAAAGGAAAGAAAAAATGTGATCTTCATACAACTGGAATAGAGGTGGCTACTATCACATAGGTTTTCATCAACACCACCACCCAAAAAGCACCCAAAACAATAGATTCCTGGACCACGGAGTCTTTAACAAAAAGCAGGAAAAATGTCTTTCTTGCAAAAGAAATGGACTTGAAATTCTGATATAGCTTTCGTCCCTGTTTTGGCTAGTTCAGAATCAACCTTCAAACAAAGGAAAACCTACTGTTTCCTTTTGGGTAGCTTTCACTAGCTCTTCGGGAGATTGCAGGGGGCTATGGACTGAAACTTGCCTCAAAGAGGGGTTAGAACACTCAGCCAGCCAGATTAGCCAGCATTTAAACTGTTCGGTCAGAAAACTAAAATAACATTGTAATGTAAATCTATTTGGCCATGCAAAGAGATTTATTCTTCCCAGATGGGCTGTATTTCAGGGCACAATCTATATTGTCTGTTAATGTGTTCTTCCTCAGACAATTATTGCCCTTTAATTGTAACAGAATGACAAATTGAAAATATAAAAAGCCTTGGGATTTTTTTCAAACCCAGCTAATGCTAAGGTTTCAGAATGACTATTTTGATTTTAAAAGCCGCAGTACTATTAAGGCAGTTATCCAAAATGTTGTGCTACGAGCCAGTATAAAACTTTGAATCAGTCAAAGACCAAACATATATATATATATATATATATATGTTTTTTAATTTAAGCCAGAGTCCAATTATGTAAGTGGGTCACTTGAAAGAAGTTGACAGAAAACATTTAAGGAAAGCTGCATATTCCATTTTGTCAATGTCAAAGCCAATGAGCATCATTAGCTTGGCAAGACTGGCTAATGAGGTCGCAGGCTGAGCAAGCATTTTAGAAGAATCTTCTGTAGGTTCATTCTCTCAAGTCATTCTTTTACAAATTTTAAACAAGTGAAGATTTCACTGCAGGTGACTTATTTTTTTAATGCTGATGATGCCAACACGTAATCTTCATGTTACTTATGCAAAAGAAGAGATGAAGTGAGCAGAGTATATGCCTGCTTGGACAAACTATCTCAGGAGCATGACGGTAGCTCAATGGAAACAGCACTGCTTCCTTCCCTCTGGCAAAGCTTCCTGAAGGCTTCCTCAAGGAGCTCATGCAATGCAAAACCCAGTGTACCCCAGTGCTCTCTATGCCCTCTGACTAAAGGCCAAGTTTCTTGGGAAGGGTTCAGGACAACAACTGTTCACCAAAAGTAAACGTCTTTGGCATCTTATATATGTTTGTACTAGGCTAACACATCTCTCTCCCATACCAGAAACACAACATCTGAGAGAGGTACTGAAGCAGTTACACCATGACCTAAGTACTTGCAGATCAAGCCCCTAGTACTGAGAGGATACTCATTCCTTGTTCTGAGCAATCCACAATAGCATAAAATTATACTTCATTCCCTAACCATGTAAAGACATAAAAAGCCTTTTTAATGAAAAGATCAGAGTTTCAAATCTGTACACCCTACTTCTACTTAACTTTGCCCTTCGCACTGATATTTATGTTGTTGGGCATGATGTATCTTTCTTCATGAACCTGATTAAGGATATCCTGAGAGACTTATGATATGTTAGCTAAATGGTCGCATATTTTAGGATAATCTAACATTAATACTTCTGAGATCTCAAGTACATTTGACCTTCTCCAGTTCTGCTGAAAAGAAAGAAGGTAACTGTAGGAAAATGAATCTATTAATTTTCCAGGAACCAAAAACTGATGATATCAGAGAAGAGAAGAGAAGAGAAGAGAAGAGAAGAGAAGAGAAGAGAAGAGAAGAGAAGAGAGAAGAGAAGAGAAGAGA
>WUAM01000191.1:552701-564051 GCA_024336885.1 Actenoides hombroni
AGAGAAGAGAAGAGAAGAGAAGAGAAGAGAAGAGAAGAGAAGAGAAGAGAAGAGAAGAGAAGAGAAGAGAAGAGCAAGGACACTTTGTTATATCATTTATTCACTTTCACAATACCATTCAGTATAATCTTTCTAAGTACTACTGTTCAGAGAAGTAACTCTTTGGATCCTGATACTCATATTAAGAAATATCTTGCCAAGAAATGGATTCGATTATTTTTTTTATTAAAGTACCATTAAATGTGAAAACAGGTATCAGAAACTCATCTACATTTTTACTTAAAAAAACCCATGTGGATTGTGGAATGAGAGAAGTTGCATCTTTTATATGCTTAGACCTAGGGAAGCGTTGGGTAGAAAAGATCTCCTTCTGCTATACCTTCTGCTATGGATAATATAAAAACTATGGCTTGAAGAATTCCTGTACAATCACATTTCCCTAAGTGTACAGGGTTCAGGAAGCTGCTTCATCCTGTGTCATAACTCCTCATCCCCAAATGACTAACCTTCTAATCTGAATTGAGATTTTACTGTTTAATACAGCTTCACAAAACACATACTATTACCTTAGAAAAACAAACCATGTTTTCAAATAATGGCAAGATGATAAAGGTACATGATGATGCACAAAATATAAAGGGCTGACAACAGCCTGCCAGCATAAACAGCATGAGACTAGCCTGTACACACAGCCACAGCAAGCACTGCAAAAATGCTGGGCTCAGTTAGCTCTTGTGTTCAGTTTGATGCCCTTTAGTTGAGGGGAACACAAGATCCTAAAATACTTCAAAATCAAAAGCTGGCACATAAAATACATCATTGTCTCCACAGAACTCCCAACCCCCCTAAAAACCCCACAAATCAAGACAAAACTCAAAGCTCCCAAACAAACAGGGTCAGGGGGGGAGAAGGAGAGGAGAGAGGAAAGAGAGGAGAGGAAGAAGAGAAAGGAAAGAAAGGAGGGAAAGGAGAGAGAGAAAGGAGAGAGCACTATCAGAGTCAGTGGGAAACCCAGTGCATTCCCCTTTTGGGCCTGAGCATACCTGTTAAATTGCAGGTTTGGGAATAAGGATGTAGGCAAACGATTTACGGCCTGATTTGCATACATGATTAAGATGTATTGTATTACTTATAAAAATGACAGTAAACGTCCTGACCACCAGAGCTTGCATCTGACAAGGCTGTGTAGGGTCATGAGATTTTGAACACAAACTGTCATCATCCTATCTAGCTCCAGTATCTTTGTAAAATGGTGTCCTAGCTGAGCCCTGGCATAGTTTTCTACCCCTCTTAGTGTTTCTGAGACCGACATCACTGAACTAATTGTTTTCTCCCTGAATGATAGAAAAGCAAGAACTTTAGCTTCAGGATTGATGGGTTTTCAGGGTTGGGTTTTATTTTGTCCAATCTATTAAAATGTATGGGTACCCCTGCTGCAGCTCGGTTAGTATGCTAGCAATATAGTGATAAATTAGCCATTTGTTTATGCCAGAATGAGCAGGGAAAGTAATATCCTAAGGCACTCCAGTATTACTGCAAGGCCAGTGTGATTTTTGAGGCATTAGGCTGAAGGCTGAGCAAGTTCTTTCAACCAAACTATAGCGTAATCTTCCAGAAAATGCAACATCTATTATGTCTTATTGCTATAATGAAATAATTACACAAAACTAATGAAAATGAGACATACTTAATAATTCTCTCAGTAAATCCATGACATAGATATGACAGAACTGACAGGGTATCAGAAAGTTCCATTTGTGCCCATAATTTTCAGGTAATAATTGTAAGAGTGCCATTTGTTCCACTATAGCTGGTCTGCTGTGATGTTTTTAAAAGCAACACTAAATACTGAACATGTTTCATCATTAGAGACAACTTTTTGAGCATGGTCATTTTTATGCTACACATTTTCACTGTAGCTACAGACAGTATCTCTCAACATCTAATCTTGAAGATTTTACCCTGGTAAATCTCACTAGATTTCAGAGGGAAGTTTATCAAAGTTAAATGCTGTGTTAGTGGGATGAGGTTTTTATACAGCCCCTGACTAAACAGAGAAAGCATCTATATTAAGCGATCTTTAATTTAATTTAAATTCATTATTTTATATTAAATAAATTTCCATTTTAAAAGTACTTGCTCAGAGCATGTGTAAAATGACCAATATTTTAAACTAAGAAATTAAGTAATATTTTGAGTAGCAATAAGGAGGAAATTTTTTACAATGAAGGTGACAAAAACACTGTTTGCCTACAGGGGTGGTAGATGTCCCATCCCTGGAAATAATCAAGGTCAGGTTGGACAGGTCTCTGAGCAACCTGATCTAGTGGAAGAAGTCTCTGCTCACTGCAGGGGAGAGTTGGACTAGATGACCTTTTAAAGGTCCCTTCCAACCCAAACTATCCTATGATTCTATGAAATGAGACACATTAGTATTTAACTTCCTTGTAAAAGCAGAAAAGGCAATGCACAAAATTTGTCCATCTCCTACTAACTGGAGATCCTTGCTCAAGACTTTTAAAGTCCCCATGGGGCTAAATGAGATCCACAGGCCATAGTATTACAATGACAAAACCTAAACTAATGTAAATTGCTGTTGTACTCCTGAGGTCTCATCTTATGCTAACTCCTGATTCACATCATTAACTTTACACATCATAACTAATTTGAATCGCTAAACATAGCAGTTACCTCCAGACTTGCTTTCAGACATAAATCCCTGATCAGATTAAAACTCACACAAGGTTTATATTGCTGGACACAGACCTGTATCACTTTCTTTTTACATGTGCAGGACCATGAAAAAAGAGGAAATTCAAGATCATGCTAATCTAGGTTATTCCCACAAACCTTCCTAGCTGCTATACAGACACAGTAGGTATGTATTGCAACTAGGCAATACTCAACTAGAGCCCACCAGTAACCCCTGTGGGTAAATTACACTGTCAAAGCTGTCACCAGTGGCCAAAAGGTGCTTCCTGCAAGAATCCCTGGACCACCTGGAGCAATGGCCAACCACCTCCTGTAGGATGCTTCAGTCTAGAATGGCTGGGCCACCCTACTCCTTCTCCTGGCATAAGATCACCCAAGGCTAAGGTCATCAGCACAGCACATCACCAGAGCTGTGAGCAGGAAACACATCATGGTTTAGCAGCACACAACCTTCAATGTGAGTACAGGGCACAATACTGTGGACAAGAGGAAAAGCCCTTTGCAGGCACAGAAATACAATGTAATTTTGTTTACACAAACTAAGGAAAAATGAGAGAGAGGCCCCATGGAAGTCAAGAATAATGTTGAAAATAGGGTGGCAAAAAAATAGTTTTAGGGAAAAAATACAAACCCATTCACCTTCTTAGTTTGCTTATAATGCATGAGACAGCATAAAAAAGAACTAACAATTATATTTAAAAGAATGAACAACTGAAATTTTGAACTTACATATGACGTAATAATCTTTATTCTTCTGAAATTCCAGGCCCCAGAGATTAGGACTGAACTCTTGAAACTTGATGGTAAACTTAACATCTTGATCTGGCTTGGCACAGTTGAGTAGAGGTGTATTGTCCTTTTTAATAGCACAGCTGTCTGCTTGGTCTTTATCAACCATATAGACCTTATAATACTCATACTGGCCAACAGTTTTAGAGTCCACCTTTGGGCATATAATATCCAGTTTGTCTCCTATCTGTGGATATAGTACCAATCCTTGTCCAGGAAGGAATCTAAAACAGGGGAAAAAAAAAAAAAGAGAGAGAGAGAAAGAGAAATAAAGGGAAAATGTGAGACACTTGATAAAATCTCATCCAGAAAAGTAGCAATTGCAGTGGACAGAAAGGAACAAACACATGGTTTCCAAAACCAAAATGACAGACTGAGCAAACCAGATCTTAATAGTTTGGGCCTGACTCAATTTAATATCAACAAGATGTTTATTTAGATCTTGGAAATTACAGATGGATTGAGTGTTATAATCCTTATTCTGGTTTTGGGAACTCTTGTAGGTTTTACATCTCTGGCAAACATTGCTGTTTCTTCCACATTTGGCTATGTACAGCAGCTAGTACAACATTTGGTGGGCTAAAATCCCGTTTTTCTGCTTTCGTAACATTTCTACTGTTCTTGCACATATTTTGCTAATTTTGGACATGGGAGAATGACAAGAATAATCTTTGAAACCCCCTTAGTAGCCATGTGGGAAAGAAAATGACTTCAACTTTAAGAGTTAACAACATATTAAGATGGTGATTGACAGTACTAGTGTAACACAAGGAACCTTAGTCACTCGCCAGAATCATGCTTATAGACCTGGGGTGGACAGAGATCTACCTGACATGAGGACCACAGACGCTTCTGATAAAACACTTTTCCAAGACATTGTGACTGCTACCCTACAACAATTTCTTCTCATAAATTCCACCATTACCACCATTATTTTACCTCTTTTATTTCTTGTGCTACAAGTGAAATATGGGTGTGCTTTTGCCTTAGCATAGATTAAGACTTCTCACACAAACTGGCAGTGAGCTTTAATGCTTGGGGTTAGACTTAGAATTGTGTCTTTCCTATTTGTATTAATTAATAGGCAAACTTCACTACCACTTCATGAAAGAAAAAATGTAAATAATTACTTATAGTATTGATTCATCCACAAAATGAGGAGCTTTGTTCTCACAAGGACAAAAGCCACAGCAGGTTTGTTTCTTTCTTTCTCTATAAGATACATTTGTTCCAATTAAGGCCAAGAAGTGCGTGGTTTAGAACCACAGCCAATGACACAACGTCCTCAAATGCACAGACCTAAAAGACTGACTGACTTTCCTCTTTTTTTTCTGCCTGCCAGCCTTTTCCAAAGATCTTCGTTAATGGAGAATCAGCCTGAAAAAACAACTGAAACAACTGCTGCCTAATGAACACCCTTCTCCAAGTTCTAGCATTTAAACAGCACACATAGTAAATCTAGCTTATTCACAGGCAGCCTTCCTGGAAACTTTAAATTAGAATGTTGAGGCCCAAGCAGAACAAAGCTATAGGTGTCAGTGACCTCCAGCTTCTGGCTTGGCTAAAGGAACCCACCAGCACGTGGTAGTTCTGGAGGAGAACTTACTAAATTACAGAAGAGGCTGATGTGACGCCCCAACTTTCAAATCCATCATTTACAACTGCTTGCTCACACACAATGCAAGTTTATGATCTGTGCTAATTGAACAGGATTATTTTCACTCACAAAGCCTGTATAAGAATTATATTTGTTGTGAAGCAGCGCATAGTAGGACAAAGACATGTAATTACAGATTTAGGAAAAAAGAACAATGAAATGTTATGGCAAGAAAAGCAACTGTTGATGTATAAATCACTGTGCTCTTTTGTGTAGTGCCATGTAATTTCCAAACTACAGAAAGTAGGCTTGGCCATGACTACTCAAACTGAGATGTACCAGAGATGGAGGGAAGCAGCACCGCCTCTTCCAGTTTTCAGACATGCTGAAGCAATGCAGTGACTACAATCTCCCAAAAGCCGAAATGGTGAAACAAATTGCAAGGTGGAAATGCATCCTCCTTGGAGTCACCAGCCTGGTGACAGACGACTGAAGGTGAGGCCAGCTCTGAAAGGGCTCTTGAGGAAATGGTGGGAGACATCAGACAGGAAATGTTGTCAAGGGAGCAGCATGGAGCCTGACTCAGGATCTCCTCGGGGATTGACTCCGACCAGGCAATGGCAGAGGGACAGAGTTTCTGAGCTAACCTCCATCACCTCTGACTTACTCTACCACCATGCCTGACCACAGCTTCATTTTAGTTTCCTCCTGTACAGCAATGTTGTAGCAGAAAGGTGAAAATCACTCATATTCCCACATCTGCGGCAAATATTTCTTCCTGACAGTAATTCTTTTTCATGTAATATGAGATACGAGATTTCAAAGGACCGTATCTTTCTTTTTAAATTAGTTTAGATTCCCATGCATAAGAAATGTGAAAATCTTAAGGTTAGAAACATGCACCTGCTTGTCATTATCAATAACAAGATCTAAAAGATGCCGTGAAAAACAAAAAAACCCACTGATTCTAATATCAGATTTAGTGTGTGTGTATATATACATTTGTCCGTGTGTGTGTGCATGTGTGTGTGTGTAATGAAGCAGCAGTGGTGTGTATTCCCCATGTAAACTCTGAGCACAAACCAGATGGGTTCAGGTTCAGAGACATCGTGTCAGGCAATCCTCAGAAACAGCTACTGGAAAGAAAGCACACTTGTGTGCCTTGGTTAAGTAGCCAGGAATTGCCCCATAAAAGGTAGAGGACAGAACCACCCCCAACAGACAGCTAAAACACCTTTTACAAGAGCTTTAAACCGACACACTTGCTAGACTTTATGGCAGGAGAGTATTCTCGCTATGGCTCTGAAGTGTGTATGGTTTGAGAACTAAACTCGGTAAATCTCCTTCCACTTGAGTTTCTGAACTTGACGGATCTAACGTTGATGGGATTAGTAAAGAAAAAAGGCTGAAAATGAAAGGATTAATCTGAGAACTTGATTGTATTTAAATTTTTTCCACAGTTTGCAGTTTTGATCGTGACCTTTGCAAGAAAGATATTTTTCCAATTTAGTCTCCTTATTTTCTTGCAACAATAAAGCACAAATATGGATGGAGAGAATAAAAAGTTTCACTCCATGCATTTAAATTTGACCACAAAACTTACGGTGACTGATTAGTAGTAGGCATGATTATTATCCCTGCTTTTGTGTAATACTTTTGCTACTGTATTTTCACAAAGACTTTAAATAAATCATTTGCTGGATACTAAGCATTTTCTGAAGCTATTTATGAAATGTCAGGAGGATTAAGACTACTGTTTTATGATCCTATTTTTGAAAATCTTACATCTGGAAAGAAAAAAAAAAAAAAAGGACAATGTACATTCAGCCTTGGTAGATGTTAACAAAAACTTCAAGATTAATCCTGAATCTTTATTTTTGCAATTGCTGATGTAGCCTTCAGCATTCTGGGGTAGCATCAACACGAAATATTTGCAGGATGGCATCCATAAAAACACAGTTAATGAACTGGCTTTAAAAGTCTGATCAAATGTGCCTTCAACAAACCAAAAATGCTCGTGGTTTTTTTTTTTTCCCCAAACAGAAATATAATAAACACAGAGCAAGTGGTTTTCAGAATCCTGTGACTGATCCCAAGGAGGCTGCGTTACTCCAGTGGTTGCCCAGGACAGTAACAGGCTTTGAGCAGTCGGGATAACAACAGCACTTTCTATAAAAAGCTAACTTTCTAACCTTCTGCCTTTCAGCTCTAAATGTTCTTTACTGAGAAATCTACATACCAATATAGGCCCCTGTACCCCAACAGAAACTTAGGAAAAAAGCTTATTTAGTTTCCTGACTCATTTCTGTGAGAAGATACAATGAGACTAGAGCATTCGAAGAATCTTGCTCACAGTTAATAATCCTAGGGTTTACTGTGAGAAAGCACAGAAAAAGTACATTAAGCACAGTAAAAGCTGTATGATGAAATTCATGCACTTTGTCTGGCACTTCTGGATACAGAGGGCATTGTTACTGTCGGCCCAAAATTGGCGTACTGTGGGCAACATTTGACATCTGTGCAAAACCCATGGATGTGAATCCCTCCTACATGTCCAACTAGTTAGGCAGCTTATCAAATAACAGCAACATGCAGAGTTCCCAAACCTTTTTAAAAATAAGTATTAGACTAGACCAAAAAGTCACATGACACATGAACAGAAAATAGGAACAGAACAGTCCATTCCCCACTCCCACCAATATTAAAATACTTCTCTGTACCACACATATTTAAAGGCCCAGCAGTTCCTGGCACTATACCCTTACTGTTCTAAGTCCTAGAGAAGATAAAATTGGTTATGAAATTTTACAAAAAAAAAAAAAAATTATATTATGCACAGTTTCTAATTAATTTGTTAAGAATCTACTTCTTGTTTAGAGAAATGTAGCACATTCAACCACATTAAATTATAAAGGAGTTTTCCTTAATGACGACTAAAATCTGCCTAACTTCATAATAATAAATTCTCAAAAAAAACAGAACTTTACCTGTAGGCACTCTATTTCACTGAGAATATTCTACTATTCTTTACTACACGGACATTTCTGAAAGTGTAAAATTATCAACAGATAAAATTCTTAGAGAAATAAATACTGAAAGAGATTTTGTTATCAATATTGACTGATGCAACAGTATTGTCATGATTTTCCCAACTTGCAAAACTATATATACACATATACTATAAATATATATATATGCACACTTAGGTTTAACTATATCCCAGTAATTATAAAATAAATTCTATTTTAGAAAACATGTTAGCACTTGTTGCCTTGTACACTTAACTGGGAAAATTGTGCCAAATTTCTGTCTTTTAATACTTTTAATACTTTTAATACTTTACCTGAACTAACTGGTATAGGTAGTTAGCTTTAAACAAAATGTAACAAAAATAACCCTAAAAATGCAAACAATCAAGACGTTTCTTAAAATGCAGCCTGAAACCTTATGCTGGGCGATCCTACCCACTTAACTTAAGAAGTTTAACTACTGGCCTTATATAACTTATAAACTTATTCACTGAAAAGTTTTATTAAGGAAATGCTGTGAATACTAATAACACAGTATGTTAGTCCGTTACTTGTACAAGTGCAAATTCAAAGAGAGGACAGAACAGCATTGCACATACAAGTCCTTACTGTTTAAAAAGAATGATTATTAAAGAGTACATGTATTCATCATCTGGCTTTAGAGAAAATAACATTAATATTTCAAATATAATTTTGTCCAGATGAAAAATTTTTAAGCAAGGCAGAAGTCCTACCACCTTGATGCAAAGCAAATAAAAGTTCCAGGAAAAGATCCTAGTGATTTCAGTGAATCAGCAGTGGGCTAAAATCAAAGCCTGCTGAACAAGATGAAAACCATTCTACTGATTTCCAAAGAGCCTGAACTGAATAAAATTCAAAAACATAGACCAGAGCTCTCTGTTAAGAGCGCTCTGATCTATATACAGCTTTCACATTAGTTTTTGTCATATTCAACATCATATACAAAGATACGCCATGTAGATATAAGGTATACAACAAGCTGTAAACCTGAAATGCTTTTCTGCAGAAGCAGTGATTTTATAGGACTGATCTCACTCTAGTTTAAGTGGATTAAATGAACGTCAATTAAAGGAGAAGAGGATCAGTAACTCCTGTGGAACAGGCAGAAAAAAAGCTTCGTCAAAAAAAGATTAATATGGAGTGTCTGTCTCAAAACAGGTATGGAATTTCATTAAAAAGAAAGGTACTACTCTTACATGAAGTCTGCAAGAAAAATTACAATAGTGTGACACAGCAAGATGACAGACTGCCTTTATACAGAGACTACTGAACAAAACTTTGAGAACAAAAGTGCAGCATTTCATATTATTAGAATTCATTTAAGTGACTTTTGGAAGCTACTTTTCTTTTCCAGTGCAGTATTATTAAATTAGTTTAATATTACTACAGCATTTTACAGAATATGCTAAATAGGGATGGTTTTGAATTTAAATAAAATATAAGAAGTTTAATCTGCTGACCTTTATTTATATGTAACATTTTTTTCTACACAGCTAATGAAACTATTGATGTAAGCAATTGTTACTTGCATTAATAGGACTTGCAGGCTAGAAACTAAATGGAATTCAAACACATAAATAAACAAACATATTCATGCTCATCCCTTAAGATCTTTAATGGTAAATACCACATTATACAAAGCCAGATTATAAAATACCATAATGCAAGTTTCTAAAGCCACAGCTCTTGTATTTCTCACTTCCACTGGAAGGGAAGAACCTCTTCTCAGGGCTCGGGCTCTCCAGCAATACAACCTGCAGCAAGCCCATAAATGCTATGAAACAGACCACTGAAACTGTAGCTAATCTCCAGCCTGGGGTTTGTGGTACCTCCTTGTCCTCCCCCTTCCTCACTTCTAAAGGAGCCCATCTTTTTAGGACTGCCTGGGGGAAATAGTTACAGTGGACTGGAATAGGGAATGGTCAAGGGTTTATTCAGTTTTAACCATCACCCTGGACACAAAATAGTTGTGCTGCCACCATTTTGTGTGTCTCAAGTAGTCATGCAAATTCATGCCATTCTTGGTGCCTTTTCCTGGACCTATTCTTACTGAAATCAGCTGCAAAATTTCCATTGACTACAGCAGGGCAAGGCAGTGCAATATGCTTAAAACCTAAATCTTAATAATACACAAAAGAATGATTCTGCAGCATTATTATGTTTTCTCAAAATTTTAAGTGGATAGGGAATGCAGAGCAAGTATGAATTTTTAGCCGTTTCATTCTTCTTCATCGTACTACCTTCTGCAAAATACTAGAGGAAAGCATTTAAAATATAACAAAGCATTTCTAATAGGCATAAAATAAGGAGAACACATACACTTCTCCACAAAAAAGACTTTTTTTTATAGACCTGCGGGATTTGGCAGTCAAATTGTACCATCACATCACAGTCCTAAAGGTATGAAGCTTCCACTTTACAGAGAGACATCACAGACACCATTCCTCTTCAAACATGTCAGAAAATGCCCTGACCAGTCTCCTGGAAAGATGTGTCATGAGTTTCCTTCAACAAATAACTCGTGTGACTATTGCTGTTGCAGAGATACAGACACGCACTTCTTTGCTCCATTCAGCTTTGGACAGTCACAAGGCTAAAGGTGCCCTGCATTTGAGAGAGCACAAAACCTGCAGCTAAGACTTGATATTTGGCAAGAACCACACCCCTTCATGTATATGGAAGGTCACCCCTAAACTGGCACCAAACACATCTTATTGGAGACATTCTCTCTAAGAGAAAATCTGGTTCCTTAAAACCTGTGATGTACAAGGTTACAGAAGTGATTTCATTCTGTGGAAAAAGTAAATAAGCCAAAGGAGGTGCTGCAGACTACTCCAATCCTGAGCTCCAGCAGAGATAGCTGGCTCTGCAATTCCTGTCCAAGGGATCAAGGCATCTTGGGGTGACTACAGACTTGGGGGTGCTGGAAGCCCTCTCTCCGCAGCCCACCCCACTGAGCAGAGGCAGCACCCTGCCTTCAACCCCCCTGGTGCACAGCTGCCGGAAGGGTTTTGCTGTAAGACAGCATATCTATTTCAACTGGACACCACCTCCGCCTGCAAGAGACAGTCTAGCTTTTCTGGAGAGTTGCCCTTTCACTCCCTGCTTGGCTCTCAGTCACAGAACAAAGCAGAAAACCCACTTAGGTAACAAAACCCTCCAGCCTAACTTTTTTTTAACAACCACCACCCAGCCCCACACA
>WUAM01000191.1:564151-578840 GCA_024336885.1 Actenoides hombroni
GCCCCCTTCCTCCCATCCCCAACATAAATCCAGGGTGTGAAAAAGAATGTGTGGATTTCCTTCCATAAAAGGGAAGCGCATTTTCCTTTGCCTTAAAAAAAAACCCTTCGAGAGCAAACACCTGTCTGTTTGTTTTTTTTCCTTTACAATGGGAAACAAGATCTGGGCTTTTTGCACAAGAACGTGCAGCCTGGCTTAGAATATTTACCACATGGATAAGGTTTGAAATGCTGAAAAGATATACAATTCGATTTTTTTACTGAGGGGATTTTTTTTTAAATATAGATTTTATATTCAGTTTTCATACATGACCTCCACATAAAGCGCTATTAATAGCAATTAACTTTTTGTATTATTGTGCAGAAAGCAATTACTGCTCTGCTGAAAGTACTTAAAGCACTAGAGAATTCTGATCCATTTACTAAATCAATTCTGGTTACCACAAAAGAACCGCTAATGTGCTTCAGGACAGTCTAAGGAAAAAAAAAAAAAAGGGATGGATATGAGCAGTGTTCTGTTTTAAAGTGTATAATATTAACATTTCATCAGCATTTACAGAAATATGAACCCTCACAAGAGTGCTGGACTTACTCCACTTCAGCAAACAGAATCACTCCTTAAATCACTGCACTCTCTCTCTCTCTCCGTCATGCACAAGCATGGAAATACACACAGGCACATTCTTTTTATTGCATTTCAGCAGAAACATGCTTTCTACACCGAGTTTAAAAACTGCAAGTGGCTGCAGTGGAGAGTAGTAGCCAGTCTCTATAAATGGCTTATTCTGAGGAATTTTTGAAAGAGTAAACACTCAGTAGGTGCATTGTAATTAGTTGCTCTTTCTAGTTACCTCTTGACAAATGATGCATGCAGGTCTGGATGAGAGCCCAACTCTTGACCCATGCCACCACTACACACTTTAGTACTTCAAGCAGAAACCCCTAGCCTCAGCATTCTTTTCATTTTGTTTTCCTAGAACCGTGGTGCTGGTAATGCACAACGTGAGAACCAGACACGATTGGCAAAGTTGAAATTCTTCCAGAAATGCTTCGTATAACTATGTCCTAAATATATCTGAGGAAAGCTTCCTGCCTTTGATTCCTTCCAAATACGTAGCATGTTTCAGGATTGGGTTAAAGGACAGCACATGCAAATACACACAGCAAACATTGTTCCCACAGTGCTTAATGATATGCTTCGGTGACATTTCTAAGCCTTTCAAACAGAAGATATTAATGTGATCATTATTTTAAATACAGGAGATTATAAACCTATTGAGAAATGCAACTTTTGCCACAAAAAAAATACCCTTAAAAATAAACATTTTTTTGGATAGCACTTTACTGCCCCCTTTTGCACTTTAACATTAGAACAGGTTTCAACATGAACATACGTCTGAGAAACACTGTGAAAATATGGGCTAAGATGACAGGGAATCATGTTAACACAGTAGGAAACTATCAGGTACTGCTTTGGAGACATCTCCCACTTGCCTACACTGTAAACAAATGAAACATCTAGCTTTCATTGTGTTAATTCTTCCTTGGAAGAGATCAGTAATGGATGATTTAAATTACCATCTTCCATTTTAATCAGCATGTATATGGGCAACTGGGAAAGAAGAGGATATTGCTCATTAAGACTAGTTGTCTCTCCAGCACAATTTTCTAAAGCAAAGATCATCTGCAACTTGAATTTGGTTTTATTCATCAGGAAGAATGACAAAGGGCTTTCCAGTCTGAGGCCATTCATGTGCTAGCAATCCCTTAAGTGAAAGGATGGGTGTATACTTCAGAAGAAAACTTCGAGAACTGGCAGGCAAGAATATTTTCATGAAAGGTAAAGACAAGAAGCCTAGACATTCAAAAACCCGGCAAGCCTACAGGCATAAACCCGTTCTGCAACTCCTCACTGCAATTACAGAATCCACGTATGTCTCTCTGTGTCCACATATGTCTACAAAAGGTAATAAATCTATAGTCTAGTGGCCAGTTATTTACAAAATACTAACTCATTATGACAGAGCCAGAGAGGAACCCATCCTGCCTCAACCCTCAGATTCCATTTGACAAAGTCCATGTGCTGCTCTGTACACTTATATTTAAACTTAATCCATTTTCCTCTGTCATCTTACAATTACAATACAAGTCACAATAATATTAAATTTCACTGCCTACAGCATTTCACAATTGAACCATTACTGTAATGAAAACTGACTCCCTTTGATATTAACACTGGTGTTTTCTCTCATTTGCTAGTCATGAAATACAGGAAGAGACCAATGTTGTTTTAATTAAAGAATTGTTGTTCAAAATATGCTACTGGGAATATTAAAGTAGTTCTTTGCTCTCACAGCAAAGATAATCAGGTATTTATATGGTTTGAATTTTTGAAAAAAAGAAAATAAAAAACCAAACTGTGCCATGAATTCAGCGTAACACAAAACCACTGCTCTACTTGACTTGAGCTCAGAGAGGCAGGGTGTGCCAAACCCAAGGAAGATGGCGCTTTATTGAAAAGATGCAGAGCAGTAGTCTGCATGGAATGGGAAGTCAAACCAAACCATGTGGGCTTCTTACACAAGTCACTAAAGTCTTTTGCTTTTAGAAAGCTAACAGGGAGCAGCTGGCATTTGCCAAAGAAGTACTTTTCAGAAAGGGCACTGTAAATCACAAGAAAAAATCACCAACAATGAAACCAGATTGTTCTATTGCTATGCTGTTCGGTGCTCTTCTGCACTGATCCTATTGCAAAAACAAATGTCTTATGTCAGCCACAATACAAGGATACCAACCGAAGTCTGCAGTTTTCCTTCTCTTAACTACAATTTGTTCACACCTGCACAGTCTTGTTCTAAGACATGCTCCAAGCAAAGTCTATAAAAGAGGGCGGAGACTGTCTTGGTACTTGATGAGACATTAATAATCGGTGATTATATCTCAAATTCAAAGAAAAAATATTCAGATGCTTTCCAGTTGTTAGAAAATATATTATTGCATACCATTTGCCTGCATAAGTAAACACTGAAAGTAGAACAAGTTGTTAACTTGCAACTTTACTCACAACTTTCAGGAAGTTATGCCAAATCAGTAACAGCATTGTATGACAAACCAAACCTATTTTGGCAAATCATTGTTTGTTATGGAAATATTTTCAGATTTTCAGAATCCGTTTACAACTCTCCATCACTCCTATACAAGATCATTTTTCTCTTTATGTTAAAAAGATCATTTTCAGGTGAGAGAAAATGACCTTGAGCAAAAATCTAAATGGGACATCTCCAAGCAGTCTGCACTTACATCTCACATGAAACCTAAGATTCAGATACTCACAATTGTGGAGATCCAACGTTCTTACATTAAATACCAGCTTTTCCAAAGTTTGACTGACTTGCACAAGCAGAAAAAAACTAAGTAGCCACGTCCACCTCCAAGGCAGTAGTAGCATATGACCTACCAAGAACAAGCTTTTGGCCTGCTACAGGTCAGAGCCTCTCAAATTAAGCTAAACTGACACTAGAGTAGTTTAAAAATTCTTGTAAAGGTCCAGAATTGCATTCAACACTAGATCAGACATCCCTTCCCCAGGTGGAAAAGTTCATCAAAGAGGTTCTGCAGATGGCTGGGGCTAGCAGGAGCTTCAGCAACTCAGTTGTAACCCACTGCCAGGCACCTGCCACACATTGCATTTTTTCAGCCTCTACCCCAGGGATGCTCAGCCTGTGCACCTGTTGCAAACTGGGTTATCTCTCTGGGGGGTAACCTGGGCTCTTGGGAACAGCCAGGTCACTCTCAGCGATCAGTGGAAATGTGCTGCTGGCATTACATTGAACTGCACGCAAAAGCACCAAAAACTCTGTTCCAGCAGAGCTACCACTGCAGCCAGAAGTCCAGGAGCAAAGCTGATGGACCTGCTCAAGCTGTCCCAGCCAGCACAAGGGATCACCACTGGCACAGCTATGCTGACTACTGGCAAGCTACATGAAAATTAAGACTCTTTCCAAATGCAGACAGAACTTAGCGTCTGACATCATTTTCTGATAGAAAGGGAAAAGAAAAAAGAAAAAAAAAAAAAAAAAAAGGACTGAAGCCTCAGAGAGATCTGTATTTGTTCAACCCCAAAAAACCTTTTCACTCTGGCCATGGTTCAAGACAGCTCATGCTTAAATTCGTCCCGCTTCAGCAAAAATATTCAGCATTCAGCACATGCTTAACACAAGCTTTTCTGAATAAGGACAGTTTCCTAAGTCAGGCGCTAGGAGCATAGTGCTGTCTTCCTCCCCTTGCTGTCACAGACCAGTCCACAGAATGGAAAAGACTATAACAACCAATAAATTTATGAAAGATTCAGCTTTTGTTTTTCTTCAAAAAAGTGACAGGAAGCTTGTCTGACAGAAGGAACAATTACCACTAAAAATCGTGTCTCTTAAAATACTTATCACAGAGACTAGTAATCTTTCCGGCCAACATGACCTTCCCAGTTCAGCGAATCTATATACCTTAGAAATACCTTGGAAAAAGAAAATTAAAAAAAAATCCTAAAGGGCAAGTGTTGTGCAGTTATTAAACTAGACTGCTTCAGAACTAAACTGAAATTAATTAAACATGAAGAAAGTAAATGAAACGTGGACAGTGAATGCTATGGGATTAAGAATCCTCAAAAAGAGTCAAGATGTTCCCAACTCCAAATTTACACTTTCATCCAGTCAGGTACAGAAACCAACTGTTGCTCAGGCAGTAGGTAAGCAGATGGCAAGCACCAGCAAAAATGAAAATGCAAAACGATGCACGACTCAAAGAGTCAGAAGCGCAGTTATGTGTGCCTTCACCACTGCTCACTGCATAGGTTCCTTAAACAAACTGCTTCAAACTTGCAGAACATCAAAAGCCAGATGGGTCTTCCTGAATGAATCTACAGGCAAGGAGCCAGGATTCCTGTTTGCTGCAGAAATAGGCCTGGACTTGATTTGAGTCTTCTCAGCTCTGACAGGCTGGAGTCTGGCAGAACTCCCAATCCAAAATAAAATAGCATTCAATTGTGACTGGGCTTTAACTGATAATAATCATAAATTTTAAATCACTCTTATTAGCTTTAGCATGCACTTCCCTTTACAGTGCGTTGTTCACCTTCTCCACTGATGTTCTTTGGTTTGGGTACCTAAGTAAATGTAAGTAAATTCAAACAAAAGCTAACAAACAGTGAGAAGTAATTTGCAGCATCACAGATTTTTTCATCCTAACATACCATTGCACCATCTAACCTATCCTATGTAAGACAAGCCATATAATTTTTCATTTTCTGTTGACATGTGTAAAACTTGATTATGTTTTAAAGTGTACACAGCTTGAATACTACTAAATAAAGTTTTGTAAATCCTATTTTAGCCATTCATTACGAGACATTTAAAAAGAATGCTATAGGTAGAAAACCTGTCTTATAATAGTGTATATGCCATGGAATGATTCACCTAGCAAAATAATCCTCTATGAGCCTTTATCTTTTTTGGCTTGGAACCCACATTTAAAACCAGAAAAAAAGCACAGACTATTACATCAAAGTTTAAATCAGCTGCATTATAATTACCATGCTGATACCGCAATAAACACTGGGTGTTGTCTGCCCAGGATTGCCAAAAAAGATAGAGGTCCTGCTCTTGTTCACTGTCTTTGGCAATGTATATAATCACATCAAAGGAAAGCTCTCTGCATCACAGTTAACAGGAAAAAAAAAAAAGGAAAAAAATAATCTGGATATTTTTTCCTCGAATAAAAAGATACGTTTTGTTCATTATAAGAAAGTAAAATTTTGCCTATAAGGAAAAAAACAATTGTAATGTAAAGGCCTTGCAGGCTAATGTCATACTTACTGAAATGACTGGAGGTATTTTCATGGAGTTGAACAGGAGCTAGACAGAAGCCTTGGACATGTTTATCTGCTTGCAACTAGAAATGTAAAATACTAAATGACATTTTCAAATATGGAATTTGAAATAATCTATTGTAATTTTGCATTTGTCTGCTTGAAGACTTGAAAATCAGGCTAAGATTAAATATGAATCTACAAGCACACACAAAAAAAAAGAGACAAGTGATTCAAAAGGACACTTGAAGATGCTTCAAGTTTAGGGGAACTTCTGTGTGTATGCTTTATAATTTGAGTTTTGAAGATGTATTTGTCCTTGGGGGGGGCAGGGGAGCAACAGCAAAACTGTTTTTGTGCTGCCGTTTTGTTTTCATACTTGGCTTTCAGAAACATACTGAATGCCATGTGCTTGTTTTCTCAAAGCCTCTCCACTGTTTTGTGTTTGGGGTAGGTGGTTTGGGGTTTTTTTTCCCCAATTAGGGCAACAGAAGTTTGCAAATTGCAAAACCTCTGTGTTTTTAAGTACATCTTCGAGTTAATGAATGTCAGTGAAAACTGTTTCAGGAGAGGTCTGGGAACCTGCAGAGGATTCTGTATGGGAACAGGGAGACCTGGAGTGCACTGCCCAGGATGCTCTCCATAAAGAACCAGCCCACTCCTTTCTGCGGCCTGCCAAACCCACCGAGCCTTATCTGGTACATTTCTGAAATGTGACATGACAGGCAGGTTCGAAAGCTAAATGTTGGATAATGGTGGGCAAACAAAGGACATCGGTTTTTGCATTATTTCTTTAATTACTTTAACCCTTGTTCGAACAGAAAGCATAAGGCCAGAGTAATTCAGCTTCTCTCTTTGTCATTTGCCTGCCATAAATATGCACCAGTCTGCATTTGAAAAGCTGAAGGAGGCCGCAAGCTTGCTGGACATTTATCATGCTCTGTTCCCTGTTAACAAGCAAATACTTTAGTTGAATGGCCCATTAGCAATCATTGTCAAATGCAGAATGCAAGGTGCTTGGATGTGACCGGCCTGTAAATTAGATTGAGGGTGCCCCTGCGCTTTGGAGAATTTCAGCAAATGAATCGGATCTTTTGATAGAGATTTGTGAAGGTTAAGCTGCAAGAGAGGAAACGCATCTGAGCACTTCAGGTCCTGTATATTCTGCCAATCTGCTCAGCTCCCTATATGCACTTGTTTATTTTTAATTTGTGAAATCACATCAGCATCAGCAGCTTGACAGTATCGGTTGTGGAGTTCCCTTTTCAGTCAGAATCGTGAAGCTTTCCAGCTTACTATGGGGTAGGGTAAGAATGATAAATTCAAGCATGTGATTAACATCTTCATTAAAAAAAAAAATTAAAAAAATTAAAAGCAAAAAACAAAACAAAACAAAAAAAAAAACCAAAACAAAAAAAACCAACCCTTAGCAGTGTCCGAGCTACTGCCAAACAAACAGCATGAATTCCATTTTGCCGAGCTCATCCTAGGCTTATTCCCACTAAAGAAAGACACAACTGTTATTGTAGGCTTCAGTATTTTTTCCCCCTTATGTCTAGACTCTGCCTAACAAATGCAGAGTGCTTTCTTTCCCCCCTTAGCAGACGAATGAGCAGGCAATAAAGTAAATATTTCTCATTTGAATCGTCCCCCTGATTTGCAATGTAATGCTGGCTTTAAGTTGTGGGTGTTTACGGTTGTCAGTGGGGTAGAAAAAGCAAGCCTTAACTATTTAGAAGGCTCTTTAAGAGAAAAGGCAAGGGGAAAAAAAAACAAATAAATCCAAGTAGCTGCGCTAGGATAGGTATTTTACTACCTTTACAGCTGCAGATCGCTTAAAATAAATGACAAAACAATGGCTAAATTGTCTGCCAGCTGAACTCAAGGGGCTGACAGGAAACTCATCCCAATGATTTTAAGTTGGGGCGGAGGGAGGGGTGTAGGCAGATGCTTATCTCATTCATTTCTAGATTTCAGCCTGCCTTTCGGAAATAAATACCACCTAGAGACTAAGCCAGATCAATCTAGTTATCTGCAGCTTTATTGGTAAATAGGAATGGATGCTGGTTTGTTTGTGGATTGCTTTTTTTTTTTATATTTTTGCAGGATGGGAAACAAGAGATGCTTAAGTATTCACCTGGCCAAGGCACAGACAATGCCTCGTGTTTATCTTTGCTGCTCCCATGGAGTATGAGATGGAGACCACAGCCTGAAACACAGCTGAAATCAAAAGGTCTCTGTTTTCCTTCCAGATAACCCCAGTCCTACCTATCCCCTCTGGTCTCTGTTCCTTGCCAGCATGCTCCTGCATAGATTAAGGCAACAAATCCCAAGTGCAGCTAATTCTTCAGAAAGGCTGCTGCTAGGGCAGGAGTTAAAAAGGAAAATCTTCCACACCTAACAATTGCAGCCATCTCAAGTTTTAATCGGTCCCCGTCTCGGCAGAAAGCAATAAATGAAATCTATCTTTACCATATTATACGCCACCAATGAGCAAGAACTGAGCAGCTTTTCTTTACTGCTTCAACCATCCCAAGCCACAAGTAGGCCTTTCATACTTTCTAATCCCGGCTCCCAAGTTTTGTGCGGTTCTCACATAATACCTTACAGCCCCGAGCAAGGCCCTTAGTTTCCAACATCCCTTTCAGAGACGTGTCATTTCTAACATCAAGCTAATCTATATGTTGCCATGGCATCACCCTTTATCTGCCTTTACATCTTATGAACTGCATGGATTTACCACATTATTTTTATCTGAAAGACAGAAAATGGTGGTTTTATTGCCATACAATCAGATTACGGCTGCTAGTTTCTCTATGCCTTTTTACCATACTTCAATCAAAAGGGATCAGTTTCTTTATACTCTGCCCTTGATTTACATTACATCTGTAAAGACCTAGTCTGGGTTGTAATCCCCTTATTAACTATGACCAGGGTTGATTTGCCTAAAAATAAAAGCAAATTGTGTCAGACCTTTTCACTTTGTTTTTGATTCGGAACTACAAAATGGATTACTAAAGAAATCTTCAGAGTTCACACGGCTGGTATAGTACTGAATTTAAAATGAGAATTAAACAAGTTAAACATGGGAGCTGTGTCAACGGTTTACATTTTCCATCATGGGAGAAAGGCTGAACTGCATTTGTCTTTGTGTTCTCTGGCTTTAAAGAGACAATGAAGCCACAGGAGTTTTTCCAAGCTCTTCTAACACTGTCCATTTGCCATCCTCCCTTCCTCTGTTTTTCATGCAACTCCCCCCCCCCCCAAACTCTTCTCCCTTGAAACTCCTTCCCCACCCCAAAACCTCCCTTGCTCAAGACAACAGTGTTCTGGATAAAAGTCTGTATTCTGTGGCAGTGCATATTTTAATCAAAATATTTCAAGCAGTTTAACATTCCTATTTAAGTTTCCACAACGCCTCACAAAGAATGAGCTCATAAGCAAATCCACGTAGATGTATGATAAATGACTAGAAAAACAGGTTCCTTTATGTCAGCAGCCAAGGCAGGCAGACATTAGGCACACATGAATAACATTTTAATCACTATTTTTTTCTCAGATGAACACTTTCTTCTCATTTGCAACAAGCAATTTCAGGTACTGCAGGTTGCACAACACAGGAAGACCAGATCCTCCTCCAAAAAGAACAAAAAAAAAAAAAAAAAAAGCCCCCAAAGCCACCCTGGCTCTGTCTGCTACACAGGGCTGAAAGGCCTGGCTTTGCCAGCGTGTCACCTCAGGTCCTCCACTGACTTCTCATTAATTACAGGAATCTTGTCCAAATTTGAGATGATCCTGGGTGTCACACCTAAAGCAATCTGATCTCCATACAATAAAACAAGGAAGAAGAAGGAAAAAAACAAAACAAAACAGGAGGCATTCTTCTGTGTGGGAAGAGGGAGAACTTAAGTGATTTTAGCTTGACTTTTAGTCACTGCCTTTCTAAAGGCAATTACTTCATTAAATAAAGTGAAATAATGTAGCACAGCTTACAGATAACATGCTTTAAGATAATTACTATAAATAATATAGCAATTATACTTCATGTATGAAAGGCTGGAGAAAATAACCAGCTCAAGAATTCGGCCTTCAGTTTATTCTGAATGCATTTTACTAATTCACTTGTGCTTCAGAGACCTGGCTACAAGTGCCAGAGATATCAAATGGACTGGAAGCGACCACTCAGTCCTTGTATTAGCATGCCAAGTGTCAACAGCTATGTTTTGGGTATAATTTAGGAGCATGTGTTTAAATCATTTTAACCTTCCACTCCTGTTTCTTCCGCTTGAAGCTGTAATTGCTGAGGTTAGAAAGTGTGGTCCCATGACACAGGACTCCCAAATAAATTCTTGTCTAGCTGAGAGGCTCCCAAACGTATTGTGAGATATCGTTTTAGCAAGCTCTTTGTGCTCCGGCTGGCTCCCCTGTCCTGTGAAACAACGGCTGTCCATTACCTACAGTTTATCATCCTGACAAAATGTGAGGAATGTGGATGTGAAAGCACTAACAATTCCACCCCTGGTGCTTTCTCCTTTTTTTCTCTCTATATTAAAACCGACAAGATTAACCCAAATGCAAACTGCAGAGCATAGTTCAAGGGGCTATTCAATCAGTAGTGAATGTGCATTTGTTTACCTACAAAAATAAGAATTTCAGATACAATGAGAAGCAGACTAGTCTATATGCTACTGAATAGAACATTTAACAGGGTCATAAATTGTAGTTTATTTTATCAGTTTCTGACATGTTAGCATTCATTCAAGGCAGGCTGTGAAATATCCCATATATAACTGATTATCAGAGGGAGAGAAAAACAGCTATATAATCTAACTTAATCAGTGTCAAAGGCACCACTTGTGAGGATAACCTTCCACATGTCACTAAGGAGGAAAGCTTTGCTCACCAGCCTATGGGACACAGGGAACAGCGACACTTGGACAGAAGCAGTGGGTTTTTTGAATGGGATTTCTCCACCGTTTGACTAAAAAGCACACCATAATGCTACGTGCTGTCCTGTGTGTCTGAGGAGGTGGTGAGCCCTTGTGAGGTGAAACTGAGGTAATCCGTGCTACCTATACACGTTGTTTGTCTTGGCAGGAATGGCACAGGCACAAAGTCTACCATTAAAAAGTGTCAACAGGAGTTAAGTCTCCAGAGTAATTTTTCTCTGATTTTGAGATTTCTTCAGATGAGAAGCCTGTAAAGTTTACAAAACCATCTGCAACAATGATGTTTAACCTCCCAAGCAATTAAGTCACAGGTATAATTACTTTATGTATGTCATTTAAATTGTCACCTGTGATTTGATCGAGGCAGTAAAAGCAGATCTCTAAAAAGGGAGAGAAGGGGGAACAGAGGAGGAAGCTGTGTTCAAGTAACTACCACATGCTCTCTCCATCCTAGCCACCTGCTAGAAGCTATAACCTCTAAACTTCACTGCAAAAATAATTCAGTTTATACATTCAACTTAACCTAAAATGTATTATTTCATACTTTATATTAACCTGACTAACAACTTCTCCCAGCATTTAATTGCCTACCTGTTCAGCAGATTTATGTGTTGAGGCTTTCACTAGAGTTAAATGCACAGCTTCCCTGAATAAATTAACCAGCACCAAAGATAGTTATTATTTCAAACTAAAAGGAGCTTTATTATTACACTATGCCAGGATCTATTCAGCAGCTTACTTCTTGAGCTAACATGCAGCTTGAATTCAGAGTGAGGATAACTTAGTCTAAGGAGAAATTACTCAGTATCCTTCAGGCAAATAATTGTGACAAGAATTAGTAAGAAATCCTGCTCTGAGAAGTGGAGCTGTCTCACCGGCAGCAATATCAGTAATGCATTCGTAAGCTTCCTCAAACTACGGGCCTCCAAGTGGCCTATAAATCACTAGCCCCAGCAATTGAAAAGACTAATTTTAATAGTGTACTTCTTCACTGTGGTGATTAAGCCTCAATGAATCACTCAAGAAAACTCAATTACATCAACAGCACAACCTATTTTTAAGTATGCATTTAAGTTGAAAAAGTAATTAGATATTATCATTAGATCTACCATTAACAACAGGCAAGCCTCTTTTTTTTGTAATCAAATAGTTTAGAATTAGCCAAATGGAAACACAACTTATATTTGATAAAGGAAGCATATCCCCAGGCTCTGCAAGATGGGTTGGATTCAGCAGCTCGGATACTTTCATTTCACTGGTGGCTAATAAAAGCCATCAAGGTAAGTTAAAGACGCGAAGGCAGGTTGGGTCTGGCTGAGGAGCGGCCGGAGCAGCAGCGGGCTCTTCTGTATTGGAACAGTGACCTCTGTAGGCATGAGCCCACACGGGCTGGGGATGTAAAAGCCTTCCCCTGACTCCGCGGCTGAGCCAAGCCCGTTTCTACCGGCACAGCAGGCCCACTAATGCAATGCAACCCCAGCTTGCATCCTTTGACTTTCGAGAATTCAAATAGCTTTATACAGCCCGCTTTATAACCGGTCAGGTCGCTTTATTCTCAAATGTCCCAGCTTTCTTAACCCAAAGAAAAGCTTTAGTTCTTAAGCATCATAAAAGCGCAAAGCCAGAGACTGGAGCTAAACTTTGTTTCTTTTTAACTGGCTTCCCACCTGGTACGTACACAAAATGATCATTTGTCACAAAATGCTAGGAATAAAAACAGTGAACTGAGCAGTCCACAGCATTCCGATAATTTTCTTTTTCTCTCTTTTTTTTTTAAGAAAGATCAGAAAACTTCTCTGTAAAGCAGTCTTATGCAGGCACAGCAGATACGGCCATTATGAAAAAATACTGGAAGAAAACCGCAGCGAGTTTGTCCTTCGGTGGAAACAACAGTAGATAATGATGACTGTAATGCAAGACTACTTGATAAACTTGAGATGCTACTCCTAATTCAAACTTTCACTCTTCACCAAACTCCTGGAGATCCTGCCACCTACACAGAATTACTCCCTGATCCAGGAAATACTCCATTCTTCTTGTCTCATCACCACCTAACATTTCCCCTAAGTAGTCCCCCGGGAAAACAAGATGTGTACGTACTGGATTTAATAGGAAATTCTAAATTCAATTAACAAAAAGCATAGGGTTTGGTTTTAAATATACATAATTTGAGATATAACACGAGATAAAATAAATTTCTTAACCCACTTCTGTAAAAGTCCCAGAACTCTTTATAGACTATTTCTTCCTATCGTGATTTTTTGTTCTCCTAAAGCAGTGGATTTAATCACAAAAGTTCAAAGGATTTCACAACTGAACAAAGCCAACTTGTATTTTGGTGTCAAAACTGAAAGGGGACAAAAAGAGAAGCAGAATTAAGTTTTTCCATCACTGCCTCCGATTTGTCTTTACAATCACGGCCCACTTTCCAAGAAGTTCCTCTTCCCAAGAGCAATAATTTCGTATGTTTAATTTTTTTTTTTTTAATAAAGGATATGATTCTATGTTAAGAGTGTGCTTTGATAGTGAAGTCCTGGGAACGCATGTACTTTTTAGCCTGGGTTTGTTAATGAAGAATGACACTAAATGATTGTATGATGGGTAATGCTTAGTTCATTACTCACTGACATGTGGTTTGATACCATCAACTCCACAACCAAATTTAGCCCTGTTATAAGCAGATGTAACTTCTCTGGAGTCGATGGGATGAGTTTGCATCTGCAGACGGAGAAGTTGAAGAGTATCACCCTTTCCGGGTAGCCCAGCGCAGCCCGGCTCCGCCAGCCTCCGCCACTGCTTCGCCCCCGGGGAAGCGACGGCTCCGCGAACCGGAGCCCGTACCCCCGCCCGCAGGTTTCAGTCTGATGCCGCCGCCCCGTCCCGCTGCGGCTCCCCCGCCCGGGACCCTCCCGCCGGGAGAAGCGCCGACGGGACAGCTCCGTCGTGACACGGACCACCCGCCCCGGAGAGGGCCGGATCCTGCTGCCCGCCCATGCTGAAGTCCCCGTCAGCTGCAGTTCGCAGCGTCCCCCGCCCCGTCCCCGGGGCTCCCGGCGGCCGCGGCCCTGTCCCCCCCGCACTGCCGCGGACGGCAGCGCCGGCGCCCGGGTGAGGCAGCGGCGGGAGCAGGATGGAAACTTACTTGGGGTTGGAGGAATTCCAATATATGGGGTCTAAAACGATGGACCTCGCCAGTGCAGTTCTGCATAAAACCATCGCGACTCCCCAACAGTACTTCCAGGCGGAGGCGTCTCGCCTCCGCGCTGCCATGGTCGCAGGCGGCACCGAGTCCCTCCCCGGAGCCTCGCCAACTCCGCCGCGCGGCTTCCCCGCACCTGAGCAGCAACAACAGGGTGGGTGCCAGGTATCCCAACAGCCGGGACGATTGATAGGGAAGAAGGAACAAAATAATAATAATAAAAAAATAATTAAAAATCACACGCAAAGGGTCGACGATGCACTTGAGAGCTGCAAGCAGATCTACTGAGTCATGTATGCCAATGGCATGTAGGCAATTCTCCTGCGAGGTAAGATCCAAGCTACCTCCCAAAGTAACAACAGCAGTAACAAAAAATAGCAAACGCCTCAGTCCTTCCTCTTACTGGGGGTCTCCCGGCTGCCTTGGAAGATGCCACTCAAACTGCCAACTCCCATTTGGATCCAGTGCGCCATACACGTTCACAGTGTCTAGGGTCGCGTGAAAAGGAGGGCTTTTTTTTTTTTTTTAAAAAAAAAAGGTGAATTAAAAGAAATTGTGGTGGGAAAAATAAAGAGGTTGGAGGAAAGGGACACAGCCTCGGCAGGAGGCTCCTCCTGCGTGTCTCTCAGTGCTCCCTGCAGTTTGCAATCCGCCCAGGCACCAGCGCGGGCTGGTTCGGGGA
>WUAM01000191.1:578940-593514 GCA_024336885.1 Actenoides hombroni
AAATCCCCACGGGAACAGGCCTGGGATCTTTCGGGGAGCCCGGAAGCCACCGCGAGTCAATAAATCCACTCTGAGAGTCACCTCCCCCCGTCCCGGGGAGGCGCATCCGCAAGGTTCCGGCTGCCCCGGGGGGCACTGCTGTCCTTGTCGCCGGCAAAGACCCTGGAGCGGAGCAGGGCAACAAAGAGGGGGGCGAAAAATAAAAATCAAATAATAAAATAAACCCCAAAACAAAACAGGAGGGAAGGGCGCAGCTTCAAAGCGTGTCTCTCTCTCCCGTTGCGCGATCCGCAGTGCGCGCCGCGGCGGCAGGAGGTGGAGGAAAGCCGGGCACAGGACTTGCTCCGCCGCGCAGCCCAGCGCGGAAAAGGAAAGAGGAGCGGCGCCAGCCGCCGCCGTTCCCACCGCCGCGCCTTCAACCCGCGATGCCGCCGCTCCGGTGCTGCTGCTACCACCCCGGCGAGTCCCCGGCGCAGGAGCGCGGCCGTCGGCAGCGCGCCGCCGTAGCCATATAAGCGCGGCCCCGCCGCCCCGTCGCCGCCGCTCATAGGGCCGCCGCCGGGCCGCCGCGCTGGTTGGGCGCTGCGTGTGTCACTTACCGCCGCCGCGGCGGGCGGGGCCGCGCCGAGCCCGGCAGAGCAGAGCAGAGCAGAGCAGGGCAGGCAGGTAACACCCACTGGCCCCTGGGCCAGCGGGCTGTCGCCGGGCTGAGGGAGAGTCCCCACTTTCTTAGTCACGCTGGTGCTGGTCGGGAGGCGCGCCTGGTCCACGCGGCGCGAAATGAGGGGGAGAGCGGGAATAAAGATGAAATAAACGACAAATCCCCGCCTTTACTAGAATTGAGCGGGTTTGAAGTAGACTGGTATTTAAAGAGCGGGGAGCACAGCGGGGCTTCCTCGCACTCTCCCCGCCGCTGCAGGGTGCAGCCCCCCCACCCTGGGAGAGCAGGTCTGCCGGCTCTCCGCGGCAGTGGCCAGCTCCGCGCCGCTGCGCGGGGAAGGACCAGGGCCAGGTCTTCGCTGGCGTGGAGCTCCTGGCGCAACTTTCAGAGGGTGCCCTGCCGGGCGAGGGAGGGGGCTCTCCCACGCTCGGTCCCGACTGGCGTTTGCCACGGGGTCTCTTGAGTTTTCAGAGTTCATCTGCCTGCATGACAGTTATCCACGGGCCGTCCCGAAAGAGTTGGACACGCGGAGCCCCTTCAAAGGGATACAGAGCGGCCCGTAATCAGGAGCGCTGAGGCCGGCTGCAGGTTCCCTGGCGTTTCCCTGGCCGATCGCCCAGCTCTTCCTCCTTCCCTTCCACGCTTCAGGCAGAGGGGGGCGCGCGGGGGGCAGGGGAAGTTTCGGATCCATTTTTTTTTTTCAGATCCCGCGTATCTCTCCGGCACTTGGCCCTTTTATTTCATTTTATCATTTCTGGCCAGAGGGAGCTACCTTCGGGCAGCGCTGGAGATGCTTCCCACGGGGTGCGGAGGGCCCTCGGCGGGGTAAGGAGAGTGCCGGAGGGTGGCCGCGGCACCCTGGGGGAGCGCCCGCCGCCGCGCTGGGGGACCGGCGCACCGCGGCTCCCGTGGCACTTCCACGGGGCCACAGCTCCCACTAGCGGCCAGCCACAGCCCTCCGCGGGTTCGGGGGGCGGGGGGGGAGGTAGCGGTGTCCCTTGGCTATGTCCACTCCGCTGCTTCTCGCGTCCTGCCCTGCCGGAACCTGAGCGGTTCCCCAGCCAAAGACGTCGGCCTATACCGCTGGCCCGGGTGGTGGCACCGGGTCGGGGAGGTGGCACATGCGAACGGTCCGCGCCAAGAGCTGCACCGTGGCTAAACGCTGGTCGTATAATGTCATAGTCTCTCCTGTAAAATGAAAGGGGTTGCCGAATTTCTTCCAGTAGGGATTTCTTGCCAAAATAGTATCTGCAGAAAGGATTAAAAGTTAAATCCCAGGAAATTACGGCGTTCTTTTTGTCATTTTTCTACCTTTCACTTAAGGCATGCAAAGAACACGCTACAAAAGACGCTGTAAAGAGCCAATTTCGCATAATTTTATTCCCGAAGAAATATGGGCATTTACTTAAAAATTGTCTTAGTGGCGGTGCTCGTTCGCCTTTTAACTGAATGCGAAGAAGCCCTTATAAGGAAAACGTCTGACACTGTAATTTATTTCCCTGATCAATTTGGAGTAAAATTATCGCTTCCCCCTCTTTTTAACTAAACTGGTGTTTCAGCCCCGCCTGGCAGACCCCGCTCCTCTCGCTCTCAACAGAATGGAAAGGAGATTTGAGGAGCGCTCGATGCCCCATAGATTTTGTGTTAATTGTGTTTGGTAGTTCTCTAATGAAATTTACCACTCAAGGAAACAAGGAAATCAGTTTGCTTTTCACACAAAACATCGAATACGTTTTAAGTAAACTGCTTAATTAAATTTAATTTGCAGCGAGGAAGGAATTGCAGATCCGGCGACGCAATTTGGTGGAAAAGGAGCTGGTTCCCAGGATGGAAATTTAGCATTCAAGTGGGAAACCGAGATTTGGTATCTATGCACATCGAGGGGCATCAAAGGAGAGCTTCGACAGTGAGGGGGGGAAAGTACTTAATTATTAAACTTTTAAACAAATGTGTGGTGCGTATCCAGTCGTGAGCCAATGTAAACACCGAGCCTGACAAATGCTTCTAGCAACAGAGACGTGTAAAATAGGTTTACCTTAATTTTGTGATACTGCTTCTTCTGTTTGTTTTGAAGCAAAAGGTTACGAGTGGTGTTTTGTAAAAGCTGTGAGTAAACTGTGACCTCTAACTCTCCGTATCCTTGCTTTAAGTAAACCAGAGGAAATGAAGATCCCTGGTATTGTCTGAAAATATCCTCCTGCAGCTAAATATATCACTCAATTTCTATTGTCCAGCGGCTAATCATTTTGCCTAAGTACAGCTGCTTTACTCTCCAATATCTTATTAATGCACACTGTAGGTGTATAAAAATCTGCGTTAATAAAATCACTTTTAAGTAAGAACCCAGAGAAAAACGGGAACTTATCTCCGAGATAACTCAAGCAAGCAACAAAGGTTAGGACATCCTAAGAAATGCGGGCTCGGTGGCTACTCCGCTCAGGTCACCCCTTTTGCCCGAGGGGCTGATCCTCGCGGCTGGGGTCGGGGCGGGAGACGTTTTCTGCGCAGCAGAGTGACTTACGGGGCCGAGAGGAGCCCGGCAGGGGCCAGGCGGGAGCGAGCTGCTCTCGGAGAGGTCTCCGGGCAGCCGCGGTGCGGCCGCTCTCCCTCCCCGTCCTCCCACCGCTCGCTGCATCGGCCTCCAAGTTCCCCGTCTCTCCTCCGAGAAGCGGCAGGAATCACCTCGGACACGGAGGAAACGTAAGAGTACGGGTTGGGGACGGGGCTTTAAAAGAGAAAGAAAAAAAAAAAAAGTCAAACTCTCAAATATTAGAAAGGTAGGAATTGGCTTCGGCCGCGGTAGCGGCTTATCTAGGGGCTATTTCAGGAGGACGTCCCGGCAGATATTTCAGGTTTCGTAGGGAACAGTTTCCTGGCAGACAAACTCGCAGGGGACAGGCTTCTGGGGAGAGGAAATCCTGCCGCAGCCGTGGTACCGGCGCCGCGGTCCCCCCTCACCTGAGTGCCCTGGCTTTGGTGCGTGAGGGTGGATGGACAGATGGATGGACGGATGGACGGATGGATGAGCAGGGCCAGCGAGCAGATGAGACCTGCCTTTTTCTCTGCTTTCAGGGAAAACAGTCACTCTGCCATTTGCATTGCTTAAACCCTTATTTCCTGTACGTCAGGTATCCTTACATCAAAAATCAGGTTTATCACTGAATACCTCCTTTCAACTTCTTTCCAACAGCAATGTGGGCAGTAATTACAGAAATTTAGCTCTGACCCTAAGAAATCTATAACAAAAAGGCAGCTAATCTGAACGGTATCAGGATTGGGCCCACAATCCCTGATTGTCTTTTAAACATCAGTCTGAATATCAGCAATGAGAGTACATGGGAGATTAAATTTTTCAGTCAGTGGATCAGCTCACCATCATTCATCATTTCTTGAAAATTTACCAGTTTTGAAAGTCAGAAAGACATAATTCAATAGATATAATCACTGCTAAATTTAATAAAGACAAACAATTGCATGATTGACACTTACTGATTTAAACAAATTGTTTACTGTTTGTACAAAAGGCCAAGTGTGCCAGATGCTTGAAACAGCTCCTAAAATACCATTCACAACATAACAATGCACTTTCTGCACTTATGGTAGAGTATATATCTAGTTGCTAGTTTGTCTTCTCCTTGTCTGTTTTATAACCACAATTTTGGTTAACCAAAGATTCTTAGAAAATGAGCTTGACTCCTCCTAAATACAGCCAAATAATTCAAGCAGTCTTGTAATAAAAATCAGAAAAGAAGTTGGTACATCCTAACCATGCTTTTTAAATTTGTTTTTACACCAATTTTCAGGTTACTCTATGAAAACAAAAAAATATACATTTTTTTGTGGTCCATGATATGTACGGTGCGAAACAAGACCTGGGAACAAACCTCTGCTACACTGCTGGCCTTTTGTAAGGGTTTACATCCCTTTGTGCAGAGCTGACCACTGAGACAGCGTAACCCTTAGTTATACCCATCAATCCAGGAAAGATGATTGGAAGCATTAGGTTGTTCAGTACGGAAATGTCAACAGAGGCTCAGTACTGTTCCGCTGGCTAACAAAACAGCAGGATGGGAAGGGGGGGATTAACCCTGTACTGCACACACTCGGTGGTACTAACATGAGACTGGAACAAGAAGTGCATGAAAGTCACAGTTCAGCTCCAGCTGGATGGGCCTGTTGGTCCGAAACTGTACCAGCCTGGGCACCTGGACCATATCCTCCTGCCTTGGAATGAGCCTTGGGCACACAGGCAGCTCCACAGTTCTCTTCTGAAATAAATAACCCCTGCAATGTAAACTTAAAAGTGTTTATTGAATTTCACCTGAACTTGCACTGAGTTGAGACCCTGCAATGCCAGAGCTAATCTTCCTTCTGCTTGCCAAAGGGACAACACATCCCCAAAAATGTTTAACAAGACACTTCATGCAATTAAGAGTGAATCACAACCAACACCTTCTTATTTGATGTACATGCAAAAAATTATGGCACAGAAACTCAAAACAATCAGAGGGCACATTAATAGCATCACAAAGAAGGATTTGCGATCTCCAAGTCAGCAAGGGCAGTAGGCAGGGTGAGGTGTATGAGGTGGCACAAAGCTTAAAAGAAAAGGAGACAATGAAGACAGATACTTCTTTTTCAAGACAAGATAGGAGCAGATGAAGTATTGATACTTCACTGAGATAATACCGTCATATCTGGCTCTATGTAGGTATGCAGTTGCTTGGCAGCTTAGACATCTTGGCAACCTAATTGTCTCTGCTTTGCTAAGCTTCAAGGACAGCAGCTCTCCTATACATTTCACAGCAGTCAGCTTTCCCCTTGCGCTTGGAAAAAAACATGATGATGAACATGGGAAGTTCAAAGGGCAGTTTAACAAATCTCCAAAGTAACAGCACACTGCTAGGATACTGCTGTAAGACCTTCCGCTCTCCACTGCCAGATAAGAGGCATTCTTCGGTATTACAGTAATTCTCTGGGACATTTATGAGCAGGGGTTGGGAAAACTTAAGATCTCCTCTGTCATCATAAAAGGGAAATGAATACTGCCCAAGGTAGGTGGCAACAAAAAATGTCTCCCTGGGGGTGAAGCAGCTGGGGAAACAACACAGAAGAACAGAAAACATCAAAAATTGTCTAAGCAAAATTTGAGGTTAAAACTTCAAACTAGAATGAAATAAAAATTAAGCATCCAACACAATTTTTAACAGCACCTTCTCTGAATAATATCTTTATGTAGACCCACACAGCTGACACAGTTTAATCACTACTAGTCTACATTCTACTTTGCATTGAGGTGGGTATTGAGTTTTAAGGGAACATGAAGAACATCTCAAGTTCTTATAATGAAATGTCATTTACTCCCTCCAAAACTGTGTGCACCTATGTCTTCCTAGAAATCAACAGTATCCCTGAAGACCTACATAAATGAAAACACAACATCCATGCACACTGGGTCTACAAAAAGCTATCTAGGAAATACAGAATGCTTTAGGACATTAATGAGATAGTGGTTTCTACTAACTGAACTTCTGACCCACAAGAAAAAAAAACAAACTCATATAGCTGCTTTTCCTTTTTTGAGGGTGGGGGAAATGAAACACCAGTAGGGAGGTGTGGAAGGGCAACAGGGTGACCCAATTGTAGTGGGACATTTTGTCCACATAGTAGTCCTACAGGTGTGATTGAAAATAACTTCTCAAAGTCTAAACCTATGCAATGTCAAGTATAAAGAACAGATGCTACTGTTTAGCAGGAAATTAAGTGATGTAGAACAAAATGCTTGATACCATAGCTGTATATGTAAGAACGTAGCTTCTTGATTTTAGAAGAGGAAACAAAAATGCGTAGGTCTGTTTTGAGTATTGACTTTTAATAGCTTGTTTCTCATAAGGGAACAGGGGATGTTTTCTGTTTCAGAAATACAGGTTATCAGTTGAGCTTTAAATACAGCCTGCTCCTGTCAACAGGTCATGTACATGACTTATTTGGCTTCAGCTTTTGTTTTTACGCATTAAGCAACTTTCAACCTTCTTTTGTATTACAATATATAGACAAATTTAAGTACAGTAATAGCGTATTTTACTGTCTTCACATTTTTCTTGACATACTGGACAAAGTGATACACATCATTCTGCCCACAAGCCCAGGTTGCATACAAAGCATGTCGAACACTCCTTTCAGTGGCACACTCAACTTGCTCCCACATATAATTTGCCAAGTCTACAGAAACAGATCCTTTGGGAATACCAGGAATTATTTTCAACTTTGTCCAGTGACATTCAAGAGCTCAGGCAACTACTGGTAACTTTCATTTTATGGTTACTACAGATGCACTGACAGGAAAAAGAAAGTTTTAGAACTGGACAAGTTATAGTAATCCAGGTTTTGGTAGAAGAATTATATACAAAAAGGGGACTTTTATATATAGTTTTCAATCTGTAGTTTCATTTTTCAAAATAAAACCTGTATATATAAATGGATAACATTCAAGATCTGTATAAGTTGCTTTCTGGCTAAAACAATATATTTAGACAGAATTTCACTTTCTGTTTTTTTACTTCAAGTATGCTAGCCCGTCCAGTCCTTCAGGAAAAAAAAATTCCACTTTAAAATCCTTTAGGATCCATCAGATTCATTATATGGTAATGACCTTAACTTATACAACATACTATTATGAGGTGAACTGAAGGGGATTAGATACTGAAGTATTGGTCTGGGTGCATTAAGCCAAACAGCTGTTTAAACATGATACTACGGCTGAAATAAATCTGTCAGAATAAAAACCAACAGTCATGAAAACAGCAGCAGCCATCAAAAACATTCACAACTGCGGGAATCTTACTGTGTGTAATTTTGCATTATAAGTAGGAGAAGCCACAATAGTTTAAAGCAAAAGTAAAAAAAAAATACCACTATAGTCTTGAATTTAATAATGTGAATTGTCATTCTTAGAGCTGTCTATAGAAGTGTACTAAAAAAATTTACTTAAACATATGAATTTAAGACTTTCACTTTATTCAGCAAATCGGTTTATTTACACAATGGGGAACGCTGGTTGAATGCTGTCAATGTAATAAAAACAAATCTAACAAGAGACAATACTGAACTCTCTCTATGTATTCATAGCAGAAATGACAAACTATTTCCTTACCTGTATCAGGAACATCAAGAGCAACAATATGACAGTATCATAGGACACTGATTTAACAATAAACCACAGAGGTCCAGTAATACTATGGCAATTTACTTATGTATTTACTGACTTCTAAAAAAAAAAATAAAAATTTAAAAGTCAGCAATACCCAGTATAAAGTTCTGTCAATTATCAGAGTCAAACTCTGATGAGTACGTCAGTAAAACCTTATCAGATCATCCACAGTTAATAAAGTGACCTGATCTGCTTCAGGCCACTAATACAGAAACAAAATTGATGAGAAGATATTATCCTCTAAAAGGCAACAATGATCTGATAAGGGTTTAACTTAATGGAACTTTTAAAAAAATTAAGAATTGCAGAGCACAGCCCCTATTAGAACAAGCTAACTTTCCAGACTTTCAGAAAAGACAAAAAAAAAAAAAAAAGAGAAAAAAACCCAAAACACTTCAACATGAAGCTACCATACAAAGTTGTTGGTTTTCCTTTTTCCTTTTTTTTTTTTTTTTTTTTTTGTGTGTGTGTGTGTGTGTGTGGTTTTTGTTTGCTTGTTAGTTTTTGTTTGTTTTGTTTCTTGCTTTCTTTTTTTTTTTTTTTTCCCCCCATTTAAGAGTTCAGAGTTGCAATTTAATCCTGGCTTTTTAGCGAGAAGGACAGTTTTGGCCTAGACTTTCCTTTGCCCAGGATAATTTTTTGCTCTTCCTTTTGCTGACGTTGTCTCTCTTGTTCTAGTTTCATCCTCTCCTCATGAATCTTTCTTTGTTCTTCAACAATTTTCAATTGTTCTTCAGCCTATATATGAAAATGGTAGAATTTAGGCCAGCATATTTTGTAGTCATAAAAGCAATTTACAAGTCCATATTAACTTTCAAACAGGTTCAATCCTGCACAGGTATGTAAGCAGTTCTACCTGAGCAAGACGCCATAGATGGTTTCAGTGAAGCTATTCATAAAATGGTGATTTGAGTTTAGAAGAAACACTGAAAACTTTCTACAGCTAATGCACTGAAATCTTGAGTGCTTACATGAAATGTTTTTCAGCATTGCTTTGCAAACAACACACATTTTAATTACAGAAGTCAGTGTATATAGAGAGAAATACCCGACACCTGTCAAGTGTCAAATGAAGGCCCAATATAATGAAGTAACAGACCTTCAGACAGAGGTGTCCCTGCCCCAAAACTCACCACCCCCCAAATTAAAAAAACATCTTTACTTGATTTGTAACAAGTCAATTCTCACACCAGCTTAAGCATTGTAAGTGGTCCTTCTAAAGGTGATTATTTTGTCTGTTACATCAGTTAAGACCTCAAATTTTCTATCCGTCCCGTTCCCACCATGAGATTGAAAAAGGGGTAAAACAAGCAGATGTAGTTGAAGCAAACAGTTTTAAGAAGTATCATCTTTATCTGAAAAAGGTGTAACTACTTGGGTAACTGAAACCAAAAGAGTTCAATCAGGATTTAGAAGAAGCCTAGTTTGGCTTATCATGAATTGATTAGAATCAGCTAAATCATACTGAATGTTCTCACAAGGCAGGCACTTGCTTAAATAGGCTTGGAGAGCAATACAAACTACACTTTCATAACTCAGACATCTGAAGCTTACGCTGAAAGTCCCTTTCACCATTAAACACAAATCCAGTGTGTACTTGTTCTGCTCAACAAAACAGAATTAGTCACTTCTGTTACAGCAGCTGAACTTGTTTGCAAGCCTACTTCAACTTTCCCTGTGAGATACGGTTAAAAATGTACTTTTTAATTTCTGAAGGCAGCTATCTTCCTCTAAATTACCTGCACTTGAACTACTTTTTCCAGACTAGTTTTTATTGTAAGGAGCTGGTCACTTATGCTCACGGGAAGGAGAGCAATGCTACTGACAAAACCAGCAATAGACAAGTTAAACTCCAGAAAGGGCTGATTTGTTTATTTTAATCAAGTTGTAAATCAGGCAGAAGGACCTGTATTCCCCTACAGAACGGTTAACTACATCTTCACATACCAGTTTAGCTTGTGCTTCTGCAATTTTTCGATTATTCTCTTCTAGTATTCGCTCTAGTTCCTCACGCTTTGCACGCTCTTCTTCCTAAAGGGGAGGACAGGGCAAGATGTTAGTAAAGTAAAATATTCATTTCTGCATGTTCACTAATCTTTCTCAGAATTCTTCTGTGAACTGACTTAAAAGTGGCAGCTTTACAGCCACCTATTTTGTCTCACAACGGTAAACTGTGCAGCCACTAAAACTGGTTTCTAGTACTGTTTAAATCATCCCGCCCAGTCCAAACAGCAACCAACTAAACCCTCCCTAATCACAGAATCCTGACGATTTATTACTAGAATTTTAATATCACACAAATCAACAAGGACAACTACAAAAACTGGATAGTATTTACCAAATTAAAAAGTAATATAGAAAATATAAATAAAGTGAATAGTTTGTCTCACCAATTAAGTATACCTACGTATTCTTTACCTATACTCCTTTAATCAGCATTAAAAGTTGAATATTTACTGTCTTGTCCAGTGTCCTGCAGAGTGTGCTCCTCGGCTGCCATACGCGCCAGCTTCCTCTTTAAAATGATTTGTACTGTTAGCTTGGCAATACCTGCATCAGCAGCTCAACCATTTATAAAGAAACAACATACAAGGAAGGCTGAGCTGAGGAATGCAGATGTTTATGATAAGAAGGAACAAAAATATGTAAATCATTCCTAAGGCAAACAATTAATAAGAAAAATACATTTACTGTTAGTGAAAAATACAAATGGTAATCCATACTTCATGGAGCTATGGGCTTCTTTCATGGGGAGAATGGACTTAACATTCAATATTTTGACAATTTTAAGACAGCTGAAACTGTCATTTGCAGTCTGAACTTGGAATTCAGGAGTCCAGGGAAGGTAAGATCAGGAAATAAAGCCTTGTTATTGTTGTTTTCTTGGTGATTTTTATGGAACTCTGTTATGCAACTCATAAATATGAAGACTGCATAAAAGTTTTTGAGGTGTTTTCAGTTCACGTAATATATATCCCAATTATTTTAATATTTGGAAGATTTAAAGTTAGCCAGAGGTTTGTGTCTGTGTAAGAAAAAAAAGTTAATATGAACAAAGCAAGCATACGAAGAGAAAACTTCTTACTATGACTAGTAACCAGCTACTAGCTAGCACATTTCACTCCAGGCATGGAAGTTTATTCTGCATTATAAAGAACTGATGGGACTTCCCACATCACATTGACAACAGCAAAAATATTAAAAAAAAAAAATTAATCCATCTGATCAAGTGAAAACCTCTATACATGAAGCATTTGCTGACTACAGACATCTCAATTCAACTTACATTCTTCCATAGTATGGTTTTAATTTGCAAAATGAGTGTAATTTAATATTCTTCATATTAGTTGTAACTCAGTGTTCTGAGTCGGTTTTTCTTGTTTTTAATTTAAAAGTATTATGTGACAGACAAATCACATTTAGTATGAAGGGAAAAGCTTCATTGCTACTCTTTCCTTTTGTAAGCCAATCAAAATATTAATTTTAAATAAACTGCATAGGAGGTACAGAGTGAAAAAGGTATTTGAAAATTATGACCATTTAGTACAAATTTCCTTCACAGTTTGAAGTTTATCATGAAATTTCTGGATCCTGGAATGATTGGTGCACGCAGGCATCAAAGCCTGTAGTAGCAAATTACTGTCTCACAGAAAGACATTTTCAGCTTCTGCTCCAGCTGCTGCTTAAAAAAAACCAAAAAACCCCACAAAAAAACAAAAACCCAAGTCACATGTTCAGCTTGGCTTCAGACAAGGGCAACCTGCTTTTTTTTAACTTCTAGGGAAAAAAAAAAGGAGTTGTTAGTAGTTATTAAAAATGGATATAATGATTTGGACACAGATCCTTCGTGAAGACGTGGATGGGCATATGCTCGAAGTCCCAGAATTAGTCCAATGTGTGCTCAAGGAAAATGTTCATTTTAAATGAAGAGTAAGAAACCTATTTGTTAAAGACAGGTACTGCAGCTCACTGCTGGACCCTGCTTTTTGCCTGACTGAAGGCAAAAGCCTCTTACAGTCTAGGTAAACAAAATGAAACAAATGAAGGATACATAATTACAGATTTTCAATACCCTTCCCCAAAAATGAAAGGACCGCTGATAAATCCTGCAGCCATGGCAAAAGTTTCAAACAATTCTGAAATATGTAGGTCAGTTCCATTAAAAATCAAGTATCCTTGTTCAGGTTTTGAGAGAATAGCTGTTTTAAGTATCAGTGAGCTCCTCTGAATAGGCTAGAAATTAAGTTTCGCAGCAATGCAAGCTTATACGAGAAGGGAATTAGATTTGCTGTATTCCATCTCTTTCTGAACCGAACAGGAGGCACAAACCGACACTGAAAGTTTTGCCATGGACTGTCTCTACTTTCCAAACGACCGAGCGTTACCTCTCTGGCTTTTTGTGCTGCAAGTTCAGCTTGTCGCTGTCGCTCGAGTTCTTCGAGCAACTGTTTTTCCATGATGCGCTTAGCCTCCTCCACCCTGCGGAGAACCTCTCGCTCAATCTCATCCTTCCTTTTCTCCAACTCTTCTTCTACACGTTTAGCCACAAGCTCTTCCACTCTTCGAGCCGTTTCTTCCTCTATGAGTTTCTCTTCAATTTCTTGTTGACGACTACAAAATGCAAACAAGAGGATTATTACTTTAATCCATCAAGAATGGTTGCATTGGAACAAACTCTTTCAAATACACAGCATCACCCATACTACTTAACCACCTTTAAACAGTTTTATACCTTTTACACACAGATCATATATTTAAAGAACGTTTTGCCCAAGTTTAAGGGAAATGAATATTCAGGCAGAGCTGCTACCACAGGTAACACATTCATTCTAATACAGTAATATTTAGCATCTCCCCATATCTCAAGGGACTAAGCTTAAGAAGACATATTATCACACTACAACTTGATCATTTTGGGGTGGGAGGACGACGACATGACCAAAAACCACACAACTCTGGACATACTTCACCCTTCAAGAATTTAAATGGGCTCAATTTTAAGCTACATGTAGCAATAATATCTTGTAAAACTCCTGCCATAAAGCCACCACCTCAGAGGCACCACATTAATCTCTAATACCTAAACCAGAAGACAGAAGCAATAGAATTTGGATTACTTGACAAGAATGCCAGATGATTTACCTTATCAAATTTAAAATACCTCATCTCTCCTTGACTTCTTTATTGCAGCACTCTGTTTGTACCATAACTATCCAAAATAAAATACACCAAGTGTTAAATACATCCTTGCAAACTTTACAGTTTTCCATGTTCTTAGTTTTACAAGTACTTTCAAATGTCTTCTTGTCTTCATTCGTGTTTAGTAGCAGCATTATCACTTAGCTTGACTGCTGTTTTAAGTTTACATTAAAAAGGATACAAAAAGGTTAGGTCAATTTGCAAATTTACTACCAAATGAAGAAAAAAATATCTTCCAGGTAGTAATCACTAGTACAATATGGCAATTGGATATCCAGAGATCAAAAGAAGTGAATACTGCATAGCTATGTTTCATATAGTACTATTTATTTAGAAATATTATGGGGTTTGGGGAGAAGGTTCTTCTTCTTAACCTTGAAATTGAACTTTCATTTTAAGTATTCCAGGAAGTACAGAACAATCTTAGGAACACTGTCTGGTCTGTCAGCACCAGAAATCCATGATTTAGAGTAACTACTACTGTTCTAATACCCTAATATCTTGTCATTTTCATAATGTTATTTATATTTAGGGACATAAAAGGAATTCATTTAAACGGAAAAAAAACCCCAAAAAAACAACACCAAAAAAAACCAAACAAAAAACCAAACCAACTTATAGTATTTACTAACTTTCAGATTTCCCAGCATATAATCTGCAAACATGCGATAAGAAAGAGTGAACTATGGATTACTGATCTAGATAAATATGTGAAATACCGAGGTGAAATGTTCCAAATTTCCCCTCTTCATGTACCTTCTTTTCAAAAGTGTAATTAACTGAATGGATAGTCTGCCTCCTTCAGTTAAAAAGTTGGAACCTTCAACTTAAACATTCAGCCCTAGTAGACAATTTTTATTCTTAGCAAATGTATCCAGTGGCACATTAGGCCAGGATTTGCTTTTCCTAAAGCAACACAAAATGTGGTATTTTTTAGAAAAACAAACTAGATAACCACCACCATCTAGAAAAATGCATCAACCTCATTCTGTTAGCGTGTCTCTGCCAAGCCACTACGCATGATCTTTTCTGGACAATTTTTTAAACCTCCCTTATACTAAATGCTCTTTTATTTTTAAAGAGGGTTTTTTTCTCTCTTATGAGTATTTATTCAGCAGTAAGTACTCTCACCGTCTTGGAGACATACAGCTTATCATACATAAGAAGGTGTTCTACAGAAGTCATTTTCCTGAAAGCTCATATTAATGTGTTCTATTCAACTATTTTAGCTTTATGCTTACCCTCAGGGAACTTTATAATAAAAGTTAGTTAATTGACTAAAGTTAGTACACAATTACAAAAAAAACCACAAATAAACAAACTAACAACAAACACCCTGATGCTCGTGCCTGAAATAAGTTTTCAAATATCCTCAGCAACTGATGATACACTCAAATTAAGTAGTGCACCTGCATGCATTTTATTCTTCATACCCCAACAAACTGTTTTCAAATTTAATTAATCCAAGCAAATAAATTTTTTTCATTCACAGGCAATGACAGTA
>WUAM01000191.1:595857-623794 GCA_024336885.1 Actenoides hombroni
GCGGCCGCTCGCGCGCTGCTTTGTGCTCCTCCTCCTCCCGCTTTGGTTTCGCATCCAGGCTGCGCCGTTTGCTGGCGGTGCGCCCGGAGAGGTCAGTGCGGGCGGGCGGGGAGGAGGCGCGATCGCGCTCACGGTCCCGGTCGCGGCGGGAGGAGGGGGCCGTGTTGGAGCGGGAGCGGGAACGGGACTCCCGGCGCCGGTTCCGCTTGCTCTCCCGGGACTTGGAGCGTTTCCGCGCCCGCTCCTTCTCCCGGGAGCGGGACCGCGATCTGCTCCGGTTCTTCTTATTGTGCTTGGAGCTCTTGGTGTGCTTGGAGCGGGACGAGCTCCGGCTGCGGGACCGACCCATCCCGGCAGAGGAGAGGCCGCGCCGGCGACCGACCACCCCCGCCCCCTTCGCTAGCGGCGCCCAAGAGAGGTGCGAGGAGGCTCTGCACGCATCAGCACCGCCCGGGCGGGCCCCTCGTTCTCTCCCTTTCTACCGCTTTGCGTTGCGATGAGAAGGAGCAGGCCCCAGGAGCAAGAGCAAGTTCGGACGCAGGCAAGATGGCGGCACTAGCAAGAGCAGTGACTCTCCTCTTCCGCCCCACAATGCACTGCGTCGCGCCCGAGCTGTTTGCTCCCCCACCCCCTCCTTCGGCGGCGCGCCGGAGGAGCACGAAAGGACTCGGCAACGTTCGGCAGCCAATGGCAAGCGCTGCTCGAGGAGGAAACCCAGTCAGGCATCACTCCTGCTCCGCGCATGTGTGCAGCATGCGCCTGGTGACGGAAGAGTCAGTGTTCGGGGCGGGTGTTTGGGGCCGGAGCGGATAAGGCTGGTGTGCTTGGGTTGTCGGTGTGCTGTGAGCTGCCCTCGCGTTGGTGTCCGCAGCGGCGGTGTTCTACTCGCCGCAGACCTGTTTGCTATTAGTGTAGTGAGGCTGGTCGCGCTTGGGCTCGGCCGCCGCGAGGGTAGCCGCCCGAGGAGCGCTAGGCCCGCGGGTGTAGTGCCACCTGTGGGGGTTCCCCGCTTTTCCCGCGTTTTCGGCGCAGAGGCTGCTCGCGGGACCCCTCCATCCATGCGGCCTGTCTCGGCCCGTTTCTGATTATTTTTTTTATTTTTTTTCCGGTGTTTTGTTTAGTTGCTGGTTTGTTTTGACATAGGAGACAGGGAATCTATCACCGTAGATTTAAGAAGTTATGCAAAATGATTCAAGTCCCCAGTATATCGTGGAAATGAGTTTTTCTGAGTCCTCTGTTGAACCATATCGTCACTGGGGGTTTTTTTTGTAGCCAATCTAACATGGCACAGTGAATCAGTGAATGGATGTTATGGCTGTATTTAGAGTGAGTTTACATGTTAACAACTGTCCTTTCTTAACTATAGGTATGTAGGCGAAGGAAACAGCTTCACATTAGGTGGAGAGTATGAGAGTTCAGTCGGTAGGCACCTATCTACAAGGATTTTATCCCACTTCTGCTGTGTAATCATTAAGTCTTTTCAGCCATAACAAAATTTGCAACTGATGTTATTCCTTATTTCAGGTGAACTGATACAAGCTATAGACAGTTGAGCCAGCTCTTTTTGATGGAAGTTACCTCCTTGATATCTTTAATGATTTGTGCTTTTTAAGTCTACATTTCTAGTAAGTTTAGTAAGTACAGTATCCAAAGCATTCCTTCAGTTGCTGGACAAAATTCACTCTCATCTAAAGGTCTTTTCATCTAATTCTCTTGTCTGACATTGATCTGATTCTTGGATGACTTTCTTATGTTAAAATTCAAATTTACTCTAATTAGTACCAAAAATAAATAAAATCGAAGCACCTTTCTGACAGACCACTTTGCAAGTAACAGTAGAGCAATGGACATTGTGAAACCTGCATTGTAGGAATTCCAGAGTTGCAGACCCCAGGCACACTTGTTTATCTCTGGCCCTGGGGAAGCTCATGCAACAGGTAACTAAGGAAGTTGGTAATAAGACCTTTTAGCTCCAGACTGGGTAGGTGAGTTTCTAGCTGGCATAATTTCTACAGCAACTTGGCTACAGTTGAGTACTGGAGCATTTAAATTCATATGATGCAACAGGTTCTGCTTAAAAGTTCTATCCTAATTTTAGTAGTACTACATTCTATATTGCATATACTAAACCTGATGTGGAATACCTTAAAAAAAAAAAAAGACATCACTATTTGATTTACAGTCAGTTATATGTATAATTGAGTTTTTAAAATAATCGCCATAAGATGAGTTTCCTCCTCTGCAAATTGCTATTAACAGAACCTGTATTTAGCACCTTGGTTTTCTGAAGAAATATCAACTTGAACTAGAGTTCTCTTCCTGTTTAGTAATACTGATTCATCAGAGCTATGAAATGCAATGTACAATATTTTATGAGAACAATTCATGACAATAAATTCTGTGGAATTAAGAAATTATATAACACAGTATAATGAAATAATTTTCCCCAATCTATTTTTGTATCGCTCCATCTTAGTTGTTTCTTCAGTGTGTTTGGTTTTTGTTGGGTGTTTTTGTTTGGTTTTGGAAGTCCTGAATTAATAAGAGCATGACATTTTTAATACCTATACTGGGTTAAGGTTATTAGTCCATTTAGTTTATTTACGAGGACTATATTCTGGTATTTCTCAAAAAAGGTCATTTTCCTCTTAACAATACGTTCCTGAGAGCTGACAACTCGATAGAAGAATATTGCTACCTGTGATTTCTTTTTTTGCTTTGAAGCTTGGTAGGCTTGATTTATTTTTTTTTATTTATTTTATCCTATCACCTTATTTTTCCCAATTTAATAGTAATAATATACTAATATTTAGGTTCTCTCCCTCCCCCCCTCGTGTAATTGCAGTTGCTATGAAATTTCAGCGTCAAAAGGAAGTTATAATAAATTCTAAATTTAAGAACCTTGTTTCATTAAATAATTTAATTTCTTGTTTTCAGTTAATTGAAAAAGAAGATGAGAATTTCCAATGTCAGTTCCCTTTCAAAGTTTTCAATATTTGATTAAACTTGTGAAAGTTTTTTCTGGATTAAATATTAGAATTTTTGAGGTTTTAATCACATGTAAATCCATGTATTATTCATGGTTTGGTAGCCCTACTTCACTTCTATACACTCTTGTGTTTTTGCATTATTTTTATCCATTTTNNNTCTGATTATATTAAAATACATAATTTGCTTCTTAAAGCAGATGCCTTGGAGTTGGAAAACACCTTATTTGACATCCAAATGGTGACATAATTAAAGCACCTCACCCTTCTTTACCTTGGTTACTGTCATACATAAAATCTCTCAACTCATAGGCATTTGGGGGTAGCCCTGTGGAGATACTGTGATCTGATATTCTCCAGATCATAGCTGCTCTCACACCATCATGTTTGTCATCAGCTGTGTCAAGAGGAATCTTGAGTGATTAAAGGTGGATTACTTTGGTTTGTGTTGATGTGTCACAGCTGGATGTAAGATCTTTGTAATAGGTCTAAAATGGAAGAGCTCCAGAGCATAGCAGAGAAATAAAGCAAGAGCAGAATAGGATGTTGGTTTGTGTGTAATTTACTGTCATCTGGCATAGTCTAACTCAGAATAGTAAGAATCCAAGAGTAGCACAGAAGAGCTGAGTTCTTTGAATGAAAAAAAAGCTCCTGTGGTTTAAATGTGTATTGGTTCTTTCAGAACATCTATTTCAGCCTGAGTTTATTACAAGGCCAGAAACTATGTATACAGGGTTTGTTTTTTCGCTTAGATTGTGGTTTGTTTTTCTGTTTTGGTTTTTTTCAAAGTATGAGTCAGTGCTGTGATTCATGTTGCATCATTCACAGAAGCTATGCAGGTGTAGAAATTGTATTAGTTGTTTTTTTTTTTTTTTTTTTTTTTTTTTTTTACACCTAATGCCAAAGTTGCTTGCTTTGCTTATGCATTTTCTGTCAACTGCTTTGTTTCTCTTCAGCAGCACTATGGAGTTCTGAGCTGCTAAGATGCAGAGGTAGGGAGATGAAACATCTGGGAGAACAGCTGTGAGGAAGGCTGGCAGGAACATGGAACAGTTGGCAGGAAGGGAAGTATCTTTTCTAAAACTTGAGAGAATATGTCATTAAAACTCCTTCTGCAAAGGACTCCTTTGAAAATGGGGGGGGAAAAACCAAACCTGTTTAATTGAAAGAATGGAGAGGAAACACTGTATAATAAGAAATTAAATAAGTGGAAAGGATTTTCACATTGTACCTATACAGACAGGCTAAGTAGATTGTATACATAAGGATACTTGTAAGCTAAAATACTCCTCTTTTCCATATGTTCAGATGATAATCGTATCATTACAAAATGAAAATACTATACGGAATGCTGTAGAAAGTGTTTTGTAATTTAGATATGAAAAAAGGCACAGCTTGCGTAATTACAACTAGTGTGTGGATACCTGATAAATTAATTTAAAACTGTATCTATTTTCAGTCCCATGTAGATTTAGTTTAGTGGGAGTTTTAAAATTACGTTAATAATCAATGTCAGAGGACATTTTATGATTTTTATGTAAATCCATTTACCACTTTTTTCGTGTTTGCCCTACTTCTTTCTATGTGGAAGAAGGGAAAAAGAGCATTCATTCATTTGCATTGTCCACATTGTCTAGTCTGTTTGTCCTAAACAAAAGCTCTTGAACACTGTTAGAAGTGTTGAATGCAAGTTTTGATCACAGCTTGAGACACTGATCTGCAAACTGTGTATCCGTAGTGATACCCGTTTTTGTAATAGTGCATGTTTTTTATAGTCATTGGTATCATATGGAGTATACAGATTTAATATCGTGTATAAGTATATATATATCCCGACCTGAGACTTGGTTCGTTGAAGTCTGACAGTAGCAAAACTGCAACCAACCTTTTTAGTAGATGCATAATCATGGAGCTACTTCAACTCTGTAGGCATATGCTGATTTATCTGGAAGACCTCATAGCAGTTGTAGTGTTTGGTATGTGTAACTAGGGCCTAAAGCCAATCAGAAGTTGAGGTGTCGACTGAGCCAATGTAGATACCTGGATAATTCCTTTGAAAACCCACCAACAAAACAAACCAGAGTAGCAACAGGCACTGTTATTATATATATATATATTAACCAAGTTGCTCATGATACAGTGGTTAGACTAGTTGGACGAGCAAGAAAATTGGATTCAGGTGTGTTCTCATTCATATCAATGTCTCTTTCTTCCCATGACAGTATGTTAATCAACAAGCCAGTGTACAGACTGGAGGAAGGTGAGAAGGGAGTTAGGGGCTAAGTGCCTTTCAGCTTCCTCAGTTGAAACCAAGTGGATTTCACAAAATACAAAATAGACATGTTCAGGTGCAGGAGACAACATGGTTGTAACCTAATGACTGTGGTACACTGGAAGGGGGGAGCAAGTTGCGTTGGATTTAAGTCTGTTCAAAAGATTGGTTTTGAATTTTGTTAAATTGTGAGAAAAGAAACAGGGCTAATCTTGAGAGCTAGAGCATGAAACTTGGCAGGTGCTGTAACTGCCTGGGTGTTGCATAACATGCCCTGTCCCGTGGCAGCTATGTTTCAAAAGGGGTGAGCTATGCTTAGTTCTTCAAAGGCTACTATAGGCACTGCCCTTGGGAGAGGACTCATTTTTGGCCCCTAAATAGATGAAGATGCCACCCTCGTGGTGCTGACTCAGACACCTTGGCTTTAATGGGGCGACAGCCATGCCTCCCTGTACAGCATTTCCTCTTGGCTTGCTGACTCTCAGTTAGCATGTGTATTTTATGAGTTCCTATTTCTTGTTTAATTTTGAGAAACTATTTGGATGATGTACTGGCTGGGGAAATTTTATATCCAGAATATTTTACATGTTTTATTTGTAATCAGAATTTTTCCTGTTTTTTTTTCTCCCAGTTTCTTTAAACAAACTCATATGTCTAGCATTACCACTTCTTTTCCGTATGAATTTGAAAATGAAATGAGTAATTTTATTTTTTTTTTAAAGTAGTCAAGAAGCAACTTGTTTGTGATAAAAATACAGTTGCAGGTATGGGAAAAGCATCCTACCTACACTTAAAAATTAAATCAATGCTACCCCAATTAATGGGAATTGTCCCTAAAGCATTTTTGAATATTAACAGCTATTCTGTTAAAATTTTATCCAAAAAAAAAGTCAGATGAAACCTTTCTTTTCTTACCACCATGCAAATTGATGAACTTTAAAATTAAAATTTGCACATAGCAATGGGCAGAAAATAGCAGTCATTACTTTCCTAAAGTGTTTTGTTAAAAAGTACAGGACGAATATGCTGTCTATATGGGCAAGCCAGTTTAGCAGGAAGTCTTCCGAGTGCCAGATTCTGCCTCCTGTGTTCACAAAAGTAGCACTTCATTTTGCAAGTTGATTCATTAATTCATTTCCCTGACTAGCTAGGTTAAAGGTTTGAGGAATGAAACATTTGGGCATGATGCAATTTTATTTTACAGTTTAATTTTAACAGAAGATTTAAAATTTTTTTAAAAGTTTTTGTGAAAATATAATTAAAATGGCAAAAGCTGAGAGGCTATACTTGTAGAGGTCTTTCCTAATGATCTGAAGAGAAAATATTAGAGAGATAATAGACATTTTGGAGTCCATCTCTCTGTGAGTTTGCCTCTTCACTCTTTTGGAAGACATCAGAAGTGTTGTGGCATGTGTTGTTTGATTCCATTTTTGTTCCTCATATCTTTCATTCTGAAATTGTATCAGTAGTACTTGTCTGCAGACTGTTAGTTTCTGTAATGACAGCAATTGTGCAGGTCAATCTGAATTGTATTTTCATGAGTGATCTGGCTGACTTTGTTGTTGCAGCTGATGATCTGCCAGAGCTATAACCATGACTTCAGCAGTACTAGAACACGGCTGTTTCGATCAATCACAAAGCTCTGACCACTGGGCACCTTCAGCACGCATAGCATCAAACCAACTGCTTACATAGTGTTGTGTCACACTGTACATGTCAATACATTTTGTAGATACTGTGCACAGTTTATTCATTCTACCATCAGCCCTGCTGTACACTGATTTCAAAATGGACTTGGGACTTGGTTCATTTGGGTCTGTCTCTAAGACAGCAGTGTGCTAGAACAGGATAGGTTTCTAGTTGAATGGGGTATATAATGCCTATGTGTACTTCTCTAGAGTTATAGCTGACATCAGTGTGTATGATAGTGTTTTGTGGTGACAAACAAGTTTGATAAAGTTGTTTTAAGGTTTCTATCACAGATGCTGATTGCAGCTTTATGAATTATGGATCTAGGAGATCCTGCTCTAGCAGGGGGGTTTGGACTAGATGACCTTTCAAGGTCCCTTCCAACCCCTAACATGCTGTGATTCTGAATTTTTGGGATATGATCTTGGGAATGTGGGAGACTAAGTAAATGTTGAAGGGAATGCAGCAGTCTTTCTCCTTTATCACTTACCTGCATTATTACCAAGTTTTGAATGGATGAAGCATACTCTTCTACAGTTTAAATTATTGAAACACATAATGCGGTGGTGTATTTGTGTTTAGATAGTTCTCTGTATTTCACTTTGTGCCCTGTTTTTGGAGACAGGGAAACAGCTAAGGAATAAGAAAAATCTGCCCATGCCATGTTAAAACATTTAAAGAAATACGGTATTAAACACGACTTTTTAAAGTCAGGGACTGTTGACTGTGAATAAGGGTGGCAGAACATGGTTGTAGAAGAAGTAGTGAATGAATCTATGGTAGCATTTCAACTAGCATAAAGGGCTGGTTTTGCACTTGAAACAAATCTCTTAAACCAATTTGATTGCATTGGTGTGGTTGCAGACTGGGTAAACTGGATTCATTTTCGATCTAAAAGTCTAAAATAAAAACTGAAATATACTAGGTTCTGTAAAAACCCATATATAGACATATAAAACACACAAGAAACACTTTTTTTTTTTTCACTGTGAGGGTGACCCAGCACTTGTAGAGGTTGTCTGGAGAGGTTGTGGAGTCTCCATCCCTGGAGATATTCTGGACATGGTCTTGGAGAACCAGCTCTAGGTGGCCCTGCTTGAACAGGGCAGGTTGGACAAGATGACATCCAAAGATGCCTTCCAGCCTGAATCATTCTGTTTCTGTGGAATTGCATGATGTAGTCTAGGACTCCATCTGCTATTGGGGTTTCAGTCTGTGGAACTGGTCTAGAACTAGTGGAAAGGTCTTCCCAAAAGCACATAGTGTGGGCATCTGGTTCTCAGCAGCCTGTCTTGGTTCACAGACTTTCTATGGCAAAGTGCTACTTGATAATGCAGATGTAGCCACTAGCATCATGTAGAGCTGAGTTAGCAAGTCTTTTGGTGTTGATTTCTTTGCTCAGGAGCACGTGGCCTGCACTTTCTGTAATATTCAAAAGTTGGCAGAATTACTTTGTATATTTGATCTATACAGACATAGCCCTTTAAACCAATTTTTTTGCAGGCTAGAAGGCTGTGGTATTTGGCTGCCAGCATCTAATAGGCAGGCACCAGGCCAATCTGAATATATATAACTTCAGAGTATCTAGCCAATCTGAATTTGTAGACTTTCCTGCTAGCTGGTTGACAAGTTAACACACCCTAGACTCTTTTTCATTTAGCTCCTCATTTGACAATTATTTATTCTTTCTGGCTTGCCAAGGGTAAGTAGAAGAAATGAGTGAGGGAAGGTTATACTGAGGTTGAATGGCACAGGAGGCATGGGAAGAGATGAAAGTATTGCACTACGTGGTGGGGGAGGATGTATGTAGCTTAGGGTTGCTATGATGAAGGTTCCTCTGCACACTCAAGTCCAAGGCTCTTGCTGTGTGTATTAGGCAATGAAATAATGCACTGACATGCTCTGACTGCTCAAAACAGGACTCCCAGGGCAAAATGCCATCCATACTTACTCACCCGCTGGATAGCACTGTCTGCAGTTTTTCTCAAGCTGTTTCTACAGGGATTCAGTCTTGGTGGTGCAGAGGTACTTGGAAATCTCTAAGAAGCTGCCCTTCAGGAAAAGGTGACTTTGCTGCATCTGTATAAAAGGGCTGTTGCAAAGAGCAAATGTAGAAAAAAAAGTCTGGAGCTTCCCTCAGGCTTTGAGCCAAGAGCAGGCTTGCAGCTGATTGTGAGACATCTGTCATCAGCAGGAGTTGCCAGTAGTGAAGCTGGAGGCTACAAATGAGAGTGACAGAAGTACATGATGACCTAGTGAAAGAAAAGGATTTTCTATGACAAAGGGTAGTAGTCAAGATGATAAGGCAAAATAAACTACATACCTGAAAGAGGACAATCAGATGGGGGAGTGGAAGGGTAACTACAGAGGGAAAAACCACACTAAGAAACAAACTGAGTGAGTAAGATTGGGGACATACACTGGGGACAATGCATGCATTGGTGAGAAAGAAATGAGCATGGTGAAAAAACAAGTAGGAAGTGAAGAGCCAAAAAGCAAAGAAATGAAGGATGCAATGCCCCAGAAAACTCTCACTACATTAGGGAAAGAAAAAAACCCACAAAAATGTATTTTCGATACCACTTTTGTCTATGGTCTGTTGCCAGCGTTGCCTGAATGAATGTTAAACAGTTTAAATGAAATGGTGTCTGAGATGAATTCTCTTCAGCTGTATGTTTCCTAGGCAAATGTGTGAGAAGTACTGATACGTTCCTCTTGTTCAGATCACATGAACATGAACACAGCAGAGATTTGACTTGGTGTTCCTGTCTACAAATACAGAGCAGGGTGGGGAATAAAAAGAGAGAGCCTCCCCTGGGAAGAAAGGGAGTGATCCCATTATAAATGAGAGTCATACAACATCCCTTCTGGAGGCGTGTTGAAATTTCCCATGGGAGGAAGAAGAATAAACAAAGGTTGGTATTACTAATAAAAGAAAAATAGTTGGCAACAAGGAAACAATAATTATTTGATTGCAGTGTCCTGAAAAGCTAGCAACAGAAACAATACCAGTTAAAAAAACCAGGCCAAATGCATCTCACTTGTAACCCTACCTGTCGTTACACTGAGAATGTGTTTGCGATACTGCTCTGAGAGCAGTGCTTTTCCAGCAAAATAAATATGCCCTTTTTGCCTTTGTTGCTTTACTCTTATGATCACAGTGTTCCTGTGGGTTTATTGTGTTTAACTTCACAACACTATTGTGAAGCAAGCAAGGAGTTGCTATTATCTTTGCTTCACAAATGGGGAATAGAGCCTGCAGGAGAGCTGTGCTTTCAGCTGCACTGTTTATGGTAGGCCAGGAAGTTTCCTAATCACAGGCCAATAACTTTCTTTGCTCACTTTCTGCTGTGATAGAAACATCAATGGAATACTAGTATTGGGAGGGCACATGTGCAGTGAAGTTTACCTACCGAGAAATAAATGAACAAAGCTTGTAATTTCACAAAGATATTTCCAAATCATGACTTCAGCAATTTGTAGAGGAGATCCATGTAGTCTTGAAAAATACATTAATAATGAAACACATTTGTACAGCATCAAGACCCTATTTAAAACCAGTACAGTTTCATTTTAGGTTAAAACTGGCAAAGCCTCTTAAGGCCAAATTGTAACAGGCATTATTATTTCTTAACAGAGAGATGTGGGGTGAGCTAGACAGAAGGAAGCTGTGCAGTGCTCTGGTCATGTTTCCTGTCTGCCTGACAAGGCAGTCACGGCTGTAACTCTGCACTTCCTTAGAGGTAACCTCACTAATGGCACCATCTAGTTTAGTTTTGTCACAGTGCAAACAGTTGTTCTGCATTCCTGGTGATCTTATCTTTACTAGCAGCATATAGCTGAGTTGTGGGATGGTTTGTTCCTAGTTCACTGAGGATTGCAGAGAAAACATTGTGCTATTGCAAGTATCGCTTTCTCAAATCCGTGTACATGTTGAAAGTGGTTGAAAGGCAGTACTCCAATGAAGAGTCCAAGCTAATGCTGTTGGAAAGGGTTAGACTGTGTGACATGAACTCGGTCTTGGCTAGAGAATGTGCTGGATATTCCCTACACACCAATTACTGCCCTTTTATAAGGGTTGTAATGCACTAGTTTTCAAAGCCATTTTGGTTAGATCTTTCTTGATTACTCTTTTTTGTTTGTTTGTTTGTTTGTTTCAGTGATGTCCATTTCTTCTCTTAGCTAGTAGCAGGTCTTCAAGAGCTTCATGGTCATTCCCTTTGCTGTTTTACAGCATCTTTGAGTTTTTATTCTGCCACCTTTGCATCTAGGTTGGGCATTGCTACCCCCTTACCTCCCAGATGAGACCTTTTAGGATTTTTTTTTTCCTGTTAAGAGTAATTAATTACCTTGGAGAACAGAAGAGAAAGAAAAACATCCCTTTGAGTTCACAAGGGTTCTTTTTGTTGTTCTTACAAAAGCAGTTTATAAAACTGAGTAATCGTTACAAGCAGAATCATCTTTTGGAACTTAATTGCAGCACAGGAATAGAAAGACACAGAGCATGCAAATTGGTGTTTCTAATAATACATTTATTTAAAAAATTATGCCTGTAGCTTTTCAGGTATTTTGATATTAAATATATTTACCTTGTTGAATTAAAGCCAAACTGGAAACTAGGTTGATAGCTGAAGACTGATAGTGGTCATTGTGCAGGGAACTTTTTGTATGTCTGTGTATGAAACTGTGCTTCCTTTTGTAGTGTGAATTTATGACAGGAATTTATACTACAAATGAAGGTACCTGTTCTTATTTCTGACATAGCTCTGCAAAGTTAATAGCAGTATTTTCCACATGTATCTTGCATTAGATATTTATTTGCAGCTATTTAAAAATGTCAACCTCCTGAATTAGTATGAAAGCAATCAGTTCAAATATGCTGTTTTAAACAGTGATCTGAAAAACAACATGTAGAAATGAGAATTACTAAAATATTTTCTTCCCCTTTTCACCGACTGCCTTACTTGTAAGAAAAAAAACAACCACATTTTATTTTCCTCCTTTGGTTTCCCTCTGTGGAGGATGGTGATAGCAATGCTTCTGAGTCTCTTTACAGTTCTTTGAGATACGTGGAAGGAAAAAGCAAGCAATTTTTTTTATAAGTGCTATACACAGTTTATTTTTCTTTCTCCATAAAGTATGCTTGAAAATCTATTTTTTTCTTGCGTGCTTCAAGATGGAATAAATAATTTTCCCTATAACTAGGTACTTGGGTTAACACTTTTGAATTGAAAAGACCATTCTAGGAGCTCCAATAGACTCATGGAGGTTGGCCAAGGATTTCCACTCACGCTTGTGGATGTTAGCTGGTGGTCTGTGTGCATTAAAGATGACTGCCCACATGATTGTATAAACATTACATTAGTGTGCCCTTCCAAAAACTGTCTGCAAGACACCCTTGGATTGCCCTATTCTAGAATTCATAAGTGAGTACAACTAATATAGAATAGCCTAAATTATTACATATTTATGTGCATGCTCAGAGCTCTGGCTGGAGTACTTTGTATACAAGGAGATGCTTGAACAGTCAGTTTATGGTTTAAGTGCCAATAGGTGGCACTCGAGAATACATTCCCCAGTTCTACAGGTGTAGCAACAATAACCACGGTGTGGTTGTTGAGACTGGTTTTTCTCTTGCATGGTGTTCTTAATGAAAGCTAAACTGCTTTTAAGCCCACTGCTAAAATGGGGCCTAGGGAACTTGCATTTGAAAACTATGACTCTGTGACTATGAATTGTACATTTTAAAGTTGGGGTGGTTTTTTTTCTCCTGAATGTCACTAGCTTCATTCCAGGTCTTGATACTTGTTTTGCTTGTGCAATTTTTTTTCAAAGCATAGATGATTTTAAATTAATGTGTCCATTTGAATATATAAAAGGCTGCAGTGAGAAGAATTGGAATGGTACAATTAAAGGAACACTGCTTCCTATTCTGAACAAAAGTAATGCTGACAAAAATCTACAGGAGCAGGTCAACCTTTGTTGAACAACATTCTATTTCCTGTTTTATGGGCACTGCACTAAACCCAGTCCCTTGCTTCTGATAGAAATAAATGCACTGTTTGTCAGTCCTGGTGGAAGCAGAATTCTTGAATGAGCCTAAAGTTCCCTTTTATAAGAAAGCAAGTAAGAAAGAAAAATCCTCGGTGACTAGTCTGATGCCTATTATTCCTGGTTTATCAAAGCCTCCACCCATTCTATGCGGATAATGGACTCACTCTGTCCTTAACATAATTATTAGTTTAGACTGGAAACATGTCAGGTTAATATTTCTACAGAGAAGAGTTTTCCCCTTTAAAACTAGATGGTAGCTTGAATCATGGGACTAAATCTGGAAAAGATCATGGTTTGGTCCCATTGGCAAGGATTACTATACAGGCAACCGTTCCCAGAAAAGGGAAAAAAAAAAAAACCCAACCAAACAAAAAACATGAATCAGAAATAAGCTGTTTGATTCCCTGTGGAAAGAATCTAGTGAAGAAGTCTTAAGAACAAGGTAGGCTAAAGATATTTTACATTAACCTAGAGTTTCATTTCATATTTGACCTTGGCCTACTACTGTACAGAAGTTACTGTACCCAAATAGCCAATTCATTTCTGGGAGAGTCAGATAGTACTTGTTGCTGAACTGTAATGAAAACTGTGTGATTTGGTTACATTCCTATTTCTCCAGCTTGTACTGGGTAACCTGAAACAAATGCCTTCAATTTGCCCTTTTCAGGGCAAGAAAATTAATTTTGCAATGATATTTTGGCTATGGCGACCTCTTCAAAGAGTGTTCTCTTGAAAAAAAACAAAAAAAAGGTAAAGAATATAATTCATGCCTCATTAGCACTTCTTATAATGCATCTTCATTCATGATTTACAATAATTCCTGCTTCAAAGCTATTCTGGGAAGTCAGGAAATTTGCAAGATAGGGATTTCTGTGCTTATCTCTGTACTGAGCTGAAAAACTGGGAAAGGTGGTCATTTTTGGTTACAGAAGCAGAGTTTATCAGATAGCTTCAGATTTTTACAGTGTCTGTAAGCATTTATGTGTCTAGCTAGCACTGGTGAAGTAGAATCAGTATTTCCATTATGAACCTTCAGTGTTTTGTAATGGTAACAATACCTAAAATTTCTTTCAAGTGGAAACTTGGCATGTAAATTCGCAGTCCAATTACTTTCATATAAATTTGGAGACAAATCACTTTGTCCATTTTTAAGATTTATTTGAGATCATATTTTTTTTATGGCTTCAGATGCTTTATTACATTCTTGTAAAAGTGCAGGAATTTATTAAAAAGAGTTCTTCCTTAAAATAAAAGCTTTCAATGCATACTGTTAACTTGAAATTTTTGTATTTTTTTAGAAATTGTTTGTTGGTTTGTTGTTTGTTTGTTTTTTGATTAGAAAGTAGCTACTGTGCACTTTGTCTTATTTAGCATATAATACTATTTTGCAAACCCAGACAGGTTTATTATGGACTGTGTGACACTTTCCTATCAGTGATCTGTAAATAAAGGCTTGTATTAAGTGTTGAGTGTGTGAGAATAAGTCTTCAGTTTGCCCTGTGCTAGGAAATGCCTTTGAAGGTAGGCTAAGCTCAGATAAGGCATTGAAGTGTTACCTAATTTAGACCCTTGTCCAAGCTAAAATCCAGGATATCTTCCCCTCCTCCCCTCCCCCTGATTTACCTAGATGGCATCCATTCATCCATTCTCAGTGTTCATCCAAGTTAAACTTGCCCAGTTAAGCTAAACTAGAGTATTAATCCACAGCTTCATGAGGGGAAAAAAGTGAGGTTAGCTCATATGTGGACCAACTCACAGCTAGTTGTGAATAATTTACTTTAGATAAACTCTTTCTTGTAATAGACAGTAAAAGAATGTAATAGAAATTGCTTTCATATTTCTGATTTTCTTTAAAACTCTATTTCTCCTGAAAATATTTCTCTATTCTCCCCTGGTTTTAAGGGTACTTTCTGTCACTCAACACTGGTGCAAGATTAGATCCTTATAAATAAAAAATTACTTAATTTTATGTACTTGAGTATGCTGGCTTTATACTTGCTTGTAGGTGGATAAAAAAATATTTTAAGACATTATGAGTTAAAAAGGTCTAATAGCTTATATTCCATATAAAGCCTAGAAATTGACAATTATCAGTTGTGTGATAAAACCCCTCTTAAGCAATGCCTCCACAGCATTAATGTTGGAGAGGAACCATGGGGAAGTTAACAATTCACAGAAGTAAGCACTTTTCCCTTTATTGTCCACGGAATTGAATCCACGATTCTCTGAAAAGCATATTAACTTCCTTGATGAAGGAATAACTTCATAGTTGGGTTAAAGTCATCTTTATTTATAGAAACAAAGTGTATTTGTAGTGGCAGATAGATCTGTAGATACAACAGTGTATTTAAAGTATCTAGACTTTTTCCTGATCAGAGTGTTTTCTTTGCTCATCTAATTTCTGTGCTTCATTTTAATAATGAGTGATAATGTTATCAGCAATGATAATGAAAATAATAATGGATCTGTATAAAAATACAGTGTCTTGCTTCAAGAAAACATTTGAAAGCAATGGTATTCAGTGACCAAATGCAGTCTGATACTCTGTTATATAGTACACGTCTTTTCAGTATACACAAATCTTTGTGAAATTGGGGAACTTCAACATAGGACAGGTCTCAGAAAGGCAGGTATGATGATTGGCTCACCACCTGTCTTTACAGCTGATGTTAATAGGCTCTGTAGGCACAAAGACCTAAGAGATAAACATTTTGAATGCCCTGACTGAGCAGGTTCTTGCAGAGACCAAAGTTACCATCAATATAAGGTGATTCTGCTCTGGTCTAATATCAAAGAAATACTTGTGGTAAGTTTAGTGATGATTCCAGCATTATTGCTTAAGATGCTGGATTTGACTGTTTCAAATGCATAATTGCTGGTATCATCATCATTGTTACAGAGAGTTCAAAATCAGGCCTCAGACTGAGTAATCCTGTACAATTCCAGGGAAGATACTGCAGATGAATTGTCTTGTCATCATTCTGAAGCTGTGGGCATCAGTGTTTCCTCTTCAGATCCTCTAACAACCATGCTTATTTCTTCTATATGCAATTAGGTTAGGCTGCCATAGTAGAAAATTAAGCCAACTATTTGGGGCTTAGGAAAGGCAAAGCCTGTTTTCACTAATTCAGATCCAAAGAATATATTTTGCATAACAGCAAAGGGGTACACCACTTATCCTGGAACCCTAGAACTTTCTCCTTGATCTTTTATAAAGTTTAGTAAAATTTTATGTAAGTGAAATGTTTGGGTTTGTAGAACATTATCTTTGTACCATCATTATAACATCATTTAAGCCCTAAATGAGCATCATTTAAGCAGGACCTCTTCCAGCTCTGTCATAACTGCATTCCTGAACCCTTCTTTGGCCATTGCAGTCTTACTGAAAAGAATCTGGATAATTCTTCACTGTGACTGACATCAAGAAGGGATCATCTCCCTGGGGCAGTCGCTGTGGGTGATTCATTGTTTTCTTCCCGCTGGACTGCAAATTCATATAATAATAGAGCTCTGTAAGGGAAGAGAATTTCCAGCAGCGTGTTACTTGTGTCAGGACACAGGGGTTTCAAATGCTCCTGAGTAACCTTGCAGTAGCATGTCTGAACTGGCAAACCCTGGTGGAAATAGAATTATTCCAGTGAAGCGATTTCCTCATTCGTAATTAAAAAAAAAAGTTTGAAGAATACAATGTCACTGAAGAGACTCAATATTTTATGTAAGTATTTATTTTAATAACAATTGTAATGTAGAGCATGTCACTTTTAAAAGATCTGTGTTAGTGTCATACTAATTTCTTGTGAAGTCATGTGAGAGCAGGAGCAATGAAACATCACACAGTAGGCAAGTTCATTTCATAGAACTTAGTTCTTGGCAATCAACTCCTTTAGGAGTGTTTGTTATTTCTGAGGCTGCCATTTTAGAGATGTTTATTGCAATATGATAACTTTCACAAGAAATTAAATCTTTCTGTGGCTTGGCTATTGTAACTAATATTAGACTGCTGGTGATAAAAAGCTGAATTTTTCCTGAAATAATTTTGGTCTCATAATAATACACAATCATAGTGATTTCACAGCCCTGCATTAGAATCTAATTTATTTATTTATTTATTTTTAACATTTGGGATATATCCTAATGCATATATCCTGTAATGACCCTTAAAATTAAAATATTTCTGAACAATTTTTGTTGTTGTTTGTTTTGTTTTTGTAGCTTGTAATATTAGTGAATTGATGTATCGCTTAGGGGATTTAACTATTACTTTATTCATAGTTTAGGACTTTGAGTGGAGGAATTCTCATCTAACTTTAGGGGTCAGTTAAGTTCTCTAAAGAGCTGATGAGATGGAGGCCTACTGAGGTCCTATCCTAGAAAGTATAGAGCAGTGTAAATGGGAACCATTATCCCTTGCAGCTGCTTGGCTTTCTTTTGCCTGGGGTTGGGGCAGGAAGCAAGGGGTAGTGTTGAAACACAACAACCTTGAGAAACATCTGAAGTTGAGGTCTGAATCTGTCTTCAAATGTACAGGCATCAGGGGGCCAGCATAAAAATTTCAGATTTAAAAAATAAGAAATTGGCTCAGTTTTTGTTACTTGGTTTGTTTGTTTGTTTTTCTGAATGAATAAGAGTTTATTTTTAAAATATTTGTTTGAAATTTCATTGAATAGAAACTTTCCAAAATTAAACCTGAGGGGTGTAGTATCATCTCAAAAACTGGGGGTTACATTTTTAGAAAAAGATACTGAATTAATCCCCTGAATCATGATGAAATTGTGAAGACTGTCCATCCTGGTAGGCAGACACAGCTTTTTGATTGACCATATAACTGTGACATGTTATCTTTGTCCTCACTGCTATAATTCTTACTAGTGATGTTCTCATTGCTAGTATAGTATATCATTGCAGACTTTTTTTAAGTTCAAGGGCAGTTGGACATCTCTTTTCTTGTGACTGATTCTGCAAGAAAAGATCCCTTGGGGGGGTGTGGGGAAAGCATCCTTTATGTGATAAGGGGTTTGTTTGTTTCTTAGTTGATTGGGAATTTTATTTTTTTTTAATTGGCTAAGTCTTGTGTCAAGCCTGGAAAGTATCTGTTTTGCAACATTTAAAAGCTCAGTAGAGCTACAATGTTACAAGCTAAGTGTGTTTAAGTTGTTAGGTTTTTTTGTCAGGCTTGCTGTGTAAAAAATGTTGCCTCTTGTCCATTCATACCAGAATCTAAAGAGAATTAGGCAATAAATAGGTACGTTAAATACATTTGCAATATGGTATGCAAAACAGTTAAACCAACTGATGAGGATGAGGAAGCTGATGAGGCATTCTACAGGCAGCTGATAGCAGCCTCGCAATCACTGGCCCTGGTTTTCATGGGGGATTTTAAGTACCCAGATATTTGCTGGAAGGCCTACATGGTCAGCCATTCACAGTCCAGGAGGTTCCTTCAGTGCATCGATGAGAACTTCTTAATGCAAATGGTCGATGAGCCAACTAGGAGAGGAGCACTGCTGGATCTTATACTCCCTAACAGGCAGGGTCTGGTTGAAGCGGTGAAGGTTGAGGGCAGCCTAGGCTGCAGCGACCATGAAACTCAGAATCTTGTGTGGTAGGAACAGAATATCAAGCAGGATCAAAACCCTGGACTTCAGCAGGGCCGACTTTGACCTTTCCAAGAGATTGCTAGGGGAAATCCCATGGAACAGGGTACTAGAAGGTAAAGGGTCTCAAGATTGTTGGCTTATATTCAAGGACCACTTTTTGCAGGTTCAAGATCAGAGCATCCTGTGAGATAGGAAATCGAGAAAAGGGAGCCAGGAGACCTGCATGGTTAAACAGGGCTGCCATTCAGCGACAGCTGGACAGGCTGGAGAGTAGGGCAGGGAGAAACTGACTGAAATACAACAAGAGCAAGTGTAGAGTCTTGCATCTGAGAAAGAGTAACCCCAGGTACCAGTATAGGTTGGGGACAGACTTGTTAGAGAGTAGCATAGGGGGAAAGACACCTGGGGGTCCTGGTGGACAGCAGGATGACCGTGAGCCAGCAATGTGCCCTCGTGGCCAAGAAGGCCAATGGCATCCTGGGGTGTATTAGAAAGGGTGTGGTTAGTAGGTCAAGAGAGGTTCTCTTCCCCCTCTACTCTGCCCTGGTGAGGCCATATCTGGAATATTGTGTCCAGTTTTGAACCCCTCAGTTCAAGAAGGACAGGGAACTGCTTGAGACAGTCCAGCGCAGAGCCACAAAGATGATTAAGGGAGTGGAACATCTCCCTTATGATGAAAGGGTGATGGAGCTGGGTCTCTGTAGCTTGGACAAGAGGAGTGACTTCATTAATGTAATATGTAAAGGGTGAGCGTCAGGAGGATGGATCCAGGCTCTTCTCAGTGATGCCCAATGATAGGACAAGGAGCAAGGGGTGCAAGCTGGAACATAGGAGGTTCCATGTATACATGAAGAGAAACTTTTTCACAGTGAGGGTGCAGAGCACTGGAACAGGCTGCCCAGGGTGTTTGTGGAATCTCCTCTGGAGACATTTAAAACCCACCTGGAGACGTTCCTGTGTGACCTGCTCTAGGTGATCCTTCTCTGGCAGGGAGTTGGACTAGATGATCTTTCAAGGTCCCTTCTAACTCTTAACATTCTGTGAAGTTCTGACATACTTTTCTTAGATTTTTGCCTCTTATTTGCTTTTGTGAATGATTGCTGGAGTAAGATATCCTCTGAGTAGCACTACATCTGGTTTTGGTTTATGATATTGAAGTTGATTAGTTGGAGCAGCCCAAAACAGAGCCAGGGACTGAAATAACAGTAAAGCAACAAAGATGGTCAGGTCTAATGCTTGGTCTCCCTCCCTAGCTTTCCTTTATTTAGCACTGTACCTCAGTCCCATGAAGTGTTTACAGTATGATGCATGTCTTTCTAGGAGATCTTACAATTGAAGTAGAAGTTATGAATTTACTGAAAAGATCTCTCCTAAGAAACTTTATAATGTATGTAGGAAATTAGTCTAAATAAATGCTTTAATATGTGTGAGTGTATGTGTAATGACTGAGTTGTCAGCAAAGCATTCTCAGTAATAAGGATACTTTATATTTCTCTCTGAAAGATTATGATTCCTATATTTCACTGATATTTTTGACTGCTTGGAATAAAAAAATCCCAAACTGTTCTTCTCTCTTCCATTTGGCTACAGCATTAGTTTTTTGTCTGTGGGGTTATGAAATTGCATATGATTATCCTTGGCTTCTGTACACTTTCCTGCTGGGCTGTACTTCTGAATAGATGCATTCAATTTTGACTTAACTGTTTTGGGGATATAGACTGCAGCTAAAGAAACAGCGATATTTGTCCTGTTTCCTCCAGTAGTTCAGTATTGCAGATGTTCTTCCTTTTCATGCTTTTTGTTCAAGTCTTCAATTCACTACTGTTTTCATCAGCTGTGTAGTTTGTTAGCCTATTCTATGTCTTATCTTTAATGTCCAAAGGCATTGTTTAACTTTTAGTACAGTTCCTGGGTTGTTACAATGCTTCTGTTTGTACTTTGCAGGCTGGAGAGTTTCATATCTGTGATTTAAATCATGTAATGACTTATACGTGCCTTTTATACAGTGGAAAATCTTGCAATTTCAGTGGGAACAGCCACAGGGTACTAATTTTATGGAGTGATAATGTTGGTAAATGTTTATCAATAGGCATCATTTTTGATGATGAGCCAATATATTTCTGGAGACCTGTAGCTTGAAATACTATAGGCACGTCTACTGTGTTTTGGTTTTGGTTTTTTTTCTTTACCTGCGGTTATATATTTTTAGTCCAATATTTGAGTACTCCTCTGAGTGGATATTGTTTTTCAAATGCTGCAATGGGTTTCTGTTGAGGTAGATGTCTAGTTAGCCTAATCAGATGGAGAATACTGTAGTTGTATCACTGACTTCAGGAGGGTCAGGACTGAGTTCCTGAACTTTAGTGGCTCAATGAAATGCTGCTGCATACCCCTGCCCCTTGCTATTTATCATGTGCACATTCTCCATAGTCTCGTGTTGTGAACCGAGTAAGTATCCAGGTTGTGGTAAGCAGCCAATTAAATTGTTGTCAAGAAAACTGGAAGTCCCAGTCTCTTCTCCTTACTCTTTTGTACCCCTGTGCCAATATCTAGCCATATGGTTCTAACCCTTCCCTTGTGTCATCTTTTGCAGTAAGACAATTCATTTTACTAGTCTGGCAGGAAGCTAGTCAGGTTTTCTTCTGTATTTTTCTGCCAGCTTAGTAAAATGCATTGGCTTGCCAAGTGATCTGATGACAGCTTACTTTCCATACTGACAACTGTCTGAGAAAAGAACTATGCAGACAAGCTGTACACCATCTCTGAAGCAAACTTCTTCACAGCTCAACTTTTCCCCAAGAGCCCATGATCTCAACTTTTGGGAACACATACTGGATGTAAGTAGAAGCCAAACAATGGTCTGCAAGATCCTTGTTTTGAGAGTGCTATTGGAATTTCCCTTGTGGAGTTAAATCACTTACTTTGGACAGTTAGATAATCAGAAAAAAAGGTCTTATTCATCTTGATTTAAAGGTCAGCCCCAAGAGACACTTGTTGTGTCTGTCTTCAGTGCAGTTTGGTGCAGCTTAAGAGCCAAGGACTGTAGGTGCTACAACACCATTAATTCAGAGAGTATCTTTGGAAGGTCTTTACAGAAGAGGCTTTTTGCAATGTTGCCTGTCTTTCCTTGAATCTGATGCAGTGCAAAGCAACTTAGGCCTGACTCTAGGTGGGCCTAATTTTAGAGTAGAAGTTGCCCGGAGGAAGAAACTTTCCTGTCTACTGCTACTAAATGATTTCAAGATGACAAAAGACATCGAAGATATAGTTTAGGGGCTCACAGTGAATGCTTGTTCCTTAGCAGTGACAAGAATAAGGAGAGCAATGTATTTGCTCCAGAAAAAAAACCAAACACAATAGGATTTTTTTTATTATTATTATTAATTATTATTATTTTGAACATATTTCATTTTATATTTGTCTTCTAATAGACATTCCCAGAGAAGTGGAATTCTCCATAAGGAAATCAATTTTCTGTCCCCAACACATGTACATATGGTCCTACCCCTTATTCCCTCCAGGGTAAAGAGCTAAGTTTCTTCATGCTGCTGTGATCTCTTGATAATAGTCTAGTGGAGGATTCTGCTAAGTTTGGAGCATCTGTGTCCTTAGACATGTGCATGAGAAATTATTAGAGAAGGCACACTCCGTAGAGCCATCCTCTTCAACCAGTCTTTAGGCAAGATGAATTTGCAAATGGGAGAAGGCTCAGCCTGTAGGGTGTCTTCTTGCTGCCCACTCCTGTGTTGGCACATCAATAAATATGCCTTATGAATAAGGAGCCCAGACCACGGCCCAAGTTTACTCCTGTTGTTGAGAAGTGCTGGCAGTTACAGGTAGGTGTCAGAGAGTTTTGTGGCACAAAAATAGTGGGATGAGGAAGGATCCAGCTTAGGAAAAGCTTGCTTAATGAGGACTGGTAGGTAAGTACTGTCCCTCAGCATACCTGCCTAGGTATGCTCTGCCCATGGTGGTCTGAAGTCACTCCAAGAGACTGAAATGGGAATAGTCTACTGCATTGTAGTGCCATAACTGAGACACTTTTCTGGAATCAATCTGTGAGAAAGGCCAAAGAGAATGAACAGTACATTCTCAAAACAGAAATTTTCTGGCTTTGAAGGAAAGTGTTGCTTAGAAACTTTCATGGGAGACATCTTGTAACACTCCACAGACAGTGTGGACTGAGTGAAGGCTGCTGCGTGGAGAAGTTCCAGGCAACCAAATTCCAGAGTTTCAGAGTACTTCACCTGGCTGGTCACCAAACCAACAGCCCAAGTTTGACTTCTGGGAAATGAGTCTTTTCATAAAAACACTTATTTTGCCTTTTTTGAGAGGAAGAGACTTTCCTAAATGCTGAAAGTAGTATTCTAGTTTCCTAGTCTTGGTGGAATCAAACCCCTTTAGAATAAAAACAGTAGTTTTCGTTTGAAGATATTGTGCGTACCTTGAAACTTCAGATAAACATCTTGCCTCACATCTTACTTGGAATCCAAAAAGATCACTATTTCTTTTTAGGCTGAGGTTGCTGAGTTTTGTAATTTTAGGTGACATCAGCTTTTGGAACAGAACTAATTTATGCAGAAGAAAAAATTGATTTATTGCTTTACAGTAATGCAGCCTTTATATTTTCTTTTGTTAATTTATCAGCAAAGCTCCCATTGTTTTTTTTTTACTGATGATAAATTACACTTTTTTATGGAGTGCGGAGTCACAGTAATTTCCTTGTTCCAATTTCATTAACTTCCTGGTAGTATTGTCTGGAGCAACCAGATGCTGATGTGTAATCCAACTGTTTCCCTAGTATGTGGGAAGCAGTAAACTTTTTGTTTATCTTGTAAACATTTCTGGCTATACATCTTTGGCTGTTTCTTTCCCATGGCTAGATTAAGACTGGCATAAACTGTATTCTCATTGGCACAATGTAGTGCCTAGTAACAGGGAAAAAACATCCTAGACCTATGTCATTAGTCTGGTTCACAGAAGCTGAGTGGCTTTGTTTTGTTTTTAAATCTCGCTAGATTATGTTGGGGTTTTTTTTACATATAATCTATACATAAACAGTTTCTGAGAAGCTGGAACTTTACAGTTGATCATAAAAGGAATATATTTTTCTAAACCCTTTACCTAACATGTTCTACAAAAGGGGAATATTAACATTTAAAACCAATGGGAAAATACTGAATGATATAGAGGAGAGATATTTTCTTAATTCTCACAAAATATAGCAATTGCCAAGCAAAAAATAGCAGGTTAATAATTCTAAGTGAGTGTTACAAGAAATAGTCAGGCAGTTTGCATCTATTACAAATATTGTTAAGTGATTTTGCTAAGCATCAACCTGTATTTGGGTACATGTATGGATTTTTTTATAAGATCTATAAAATACTGCTGCAGATGAACGCTTGGTTTGGAACATCTCTTTCAGAAAAACTTCATAAGGCTTTTTAGGCTATTCTCAAAAGGGTTTGAAGCCTTGAATTACTGTTTTAATTGGTGTAGTCAGTAATATCAGGGACATAATCAATCACCTATGCACCATAATCATAAATTGCTTGAATATTTTGGGATGAAATATCTTTATTTTCCTTAGATTAGTTCAAAATACAGCAGCGTCTGACATTCTCCCCAAGTTATTCTGTCAAAGCTGGATATTTTTAGCAACAGCAAATATGAGTAAATATGAGCAGCTATTGCAATAAAATGTTTTCATTTTCTAAATGTTGAAAGGGTTACCTAAAAAATGGGGAAAAAAGTAATACATCATTCCTGGTTTGGATTTTCTTTGCTTTATATACTTTCACAGAGGTCTTATGAAAGACCATGCAGACAAAAATTTGGCAGTGCCACTTTCATCACAGTATACTTATTTGAGCATTCTTCACCTGAGTTACAGTTTGAAATATTTGGATTTTTTTAATTTTAAACTTGCTAATAATGATTTTTGGAACTTAGATCAGAACAGTTTTAATTTAAACTCCTGAATTATATTTGCAGGACTGGCGTTATCCTATTCTGTAATTGTGGAGTGACTACTTTATTTTAACTGGCTCAGAAATAGGCACTCTAATCTTTGCTTACATGACCAGATTGAGATTGGCATTCAGGCTGATTTTTACAGAGTGTTGGACATTTATAGTGTTTCTTTTAGATGCAGCAAGATTGTGAAGTTGGCTGCAACTATATATAACTGTATGTGCAATATAACCACTTGCAGGTCTAGATTCAGTGCTGAGACATATATGAATTAGGTACTGAAACTATTCCATTCTGGGTGCCCAGATATATGGTGGGCCAGAACTGGACACCCAGTATTCCTGCACAGTGTACAGGGAGATCTAAGTGCCTTAGGAAGATAACTGCTTATACAGTAAGGTTTCCATCACTGACAACTAGGAAATGGGAGCAGAAGGGAAGAGGGACAATTACCATCTACATGAAAGGCTACCTTGGAGAATGCAAGTAGACTCTGGAGCTTGGGAATTCTCAATTAAGTTATTTAGACATAGCCCTTAGGAGTCTGGATGGCTTTGCAGAGGTCTTCTAGAGCTATGAATTAGAAAATAGTGACTACAGTGATATATTTTAAAACCCTTCTCTTCTATTGCTTGTTTCCTGGCTGTCAGTAGACACCTCCATCAATTCATGATACAGAGTTTAGAAGCCACTGCTAAGAGATGTTGTCCACAAATGACTACTGAAAACAACAGAAAATAATTTACACCCTATTTTCTTAAGTTTGTAGGTTTTTAACATCTTTTTATACTGTAGCCAGTACTACAGAATTCCTTGAAGGCTTCCCAAAGCAGTGACTGAGCAGCAGAACTCCCCTGTCCCACCCACCTACTTTGACTTCCAGAATATAGATCCATCGGATTTTGGCTCTCTTTCTGATACTCTGAAATTCAGGACTTTTTTTTTCTGCAAAATAGGCTGAGAATCTTGAAAGTGCTTTTTCTTGCCCAGATAAGTTTAACTATCCTGACAGTTAGGTTGCAGCTCAATATGAAGTTGGTATTGTGTACCCAGGCCTTTGCATTAGCCTATGTTTTGCTTTAGATTCCTGCATATTCACTTTGACCTCACTCTTATTTTTGTCTACAAAATGCAGTAAACTGGCCTACAGAAGTACTGGAACTGGTTTCTCTGAAAGATGTTAGTCTGGCTGGAGGATCTCCATAACACAATTATACTAACTTAACCACTTTGGATAGTTTATTTAGAATTGTCTTTAGATGGATCTGAGCCATAACGTGTGGAAGTATTTTGCTCTATCCAGAACTTTTGAAATCAGAAGCAATTGCAGTTCTAGCAGGGCAACAAGAGCAATGCCAAAATGGCCATTATTGAAGTTCAAAATTTATTGTTTGCAAAGTAATTATTAGTTTGGTTCGTAAACTGTCTGCCAGAACAGGTATAGCCAATGGAAGTTTTTATTATTGTTTCTTTTTGTTCCAACAATGAATAATAACCAAGGACATTGAATTTAAAGTTTTAATAATGCTTTGGATTTATTTTTTCATTTAAAACATCTATTTATAGGTAGAAAATTCTTCTGTGTCTCATAAAAGTAGTAGTCATGAACACCAGAGTTACATGAACAGATATTTTCTTCATCTCCACCTATTTTTATCAGTGATATTTATACACTTTTTTATACACTTATTTGCAGTGCATTTGATGAAAAATGTAAGGTATTCCTTAAAAGTAACAGCAATAAGGATGAAAACATTTTAATTCTGATTGTAAACATTTTACTGGAAGAAAAGTGCACACTGCTTGTGTTAAAAATAACTAGATGTTGATCTTTCAATTTTACTACTAGAAGGTAAAATTAGGAGACACACATACTGTAATTTCTATACATATGTTGTTGATATTTTTTCCACAAATTTGATTAACGTTGAATCCTACCTTGTTCTTCTAATCAGATCAGCATTTCAGGAATTTTAAAATTTCTCATGGTGAGAGAGCTGGTGTTCACTTCTCATCTATTTTTAAATTTGTTTTTAATAAAAAAATTGTATTATGAAAATAATAACAAATTATTTTATTAAAATCTTCATACAGCTACTGTTTAACAGACCATTCCTGTAGGAATTAATTTTAAAATGCATAGTCTTCATTTAAAAGTGCTCCACAAAATGTGTCTGATTAAAGCCAATGGAACTGCAAATCTGAGTGTTTTCAGAAGGTTTGTATGTACAAAACCTTTTGTCACTAACAAGATTTTAAGACTGACTGTAAGAAATTTTGGTTTTGACAAAAGAAACAAGTTCAATGTATGGAGTAAATGAGACAACTCGGAGTTATCTTTTTTGCTAAATCCATAAATAAGGCTTAATTCAGGCATGTTAATTTGAAAATATTTATGTAATCTCTTTCTTTATCTTAATATCATAATACTCTTGTACACACAGAGTTGTATGCCTCTGTCTCCTCTGATGTGGTGGTGAAGTTTAGCATGTCTTCCAATGATTGTTGTGAGCATGGAGGGAAATAAGATTGCTGGAGCCTGGCCTTTGTGAGGGAACAAAGAGTGCTGGGGAGCTGGAAGGGAAAGTGGACATAGTACCAGACTGAATGTATAAATCTACTGAAAGTTTTGAATGCACACAATATAAAGGTGGAAGTTGTTTTTGCTTCTGTTGGCTGGTCATTTCAGAGTAGAATAAAAAAAAATGAAGTCCACTGGAGCCACCTCACATTTCCCTGGGGTTTTTTTCTCTCTTTCTCTCTCTCTCTCTTTCTCTCTCTCTCTCTTTCTCTCTTTCCTCTTTTTTTTTTTCTTGTCTTCCTTCTTCCTTTGTTCTTGTTTTTCTTTCCTCCTTCCTCCTTCCTTCTTCTCTTCTTTTTAAAAAGTTTTCTACATAGAAAACTGTTTTGAAAACAAAAGGAGGTCATAACAGAACTGAGGGAAATAACTCACAAAATGACCCTTGCTGAAAAGCAGCATTATTTGCCTCTTACTGTAGACATTGTCTACCTGGACTTCAGTAAAGCATTTAACACTGTCTTGCACAGCATTCTCCTTCAGAAACTTACGGTACAAGACTTAGATAAATACACTCCACTGGATAAAAAACTGGCTGGATGGCCAGGCTGAAAGAATGGTAGTGAATGGAGCTACATCTGGCTGGCATCTGGTCACAAGTGGTGTTCCCTGGGGTTCAGTACTGGGGCCTATTCTCTTTAATATCTTTATTAATGCTCTGGATGAGGGGATTGAGTGTATCCTCAGTAAATTTGCAGATGACACCCAGTTAGGTGGGTGTGTCAATCTGCTAGAGGGTAGGGAAGCTTTACAGTGGGACCTAGACAGGTTAGATCAGTGGGCCAAG
>WUAM01000191.1:624421-636024 GCA_024336885.1 Actenoides hombroni
CTGCCCAGGGCAGAGGTGGAGTCACCATCTCTGGAGGCATTTAAAAGGTGTGTGGACCTGGTGCTCAGGGACATGGTTTAGTGGTGAGCTTGCAGTGTTGGGTCGAAGGTTGGGCTAGATGATCTTGAAGGTCTCTTCCAACCAAAGACATTCTGTGATTCCACCAAAAAAATCTGGTGTCTGAGGAAAGCTGGAAGAGTAGTTTAATCTGCCTTCAAGAAGTGGGTGCCAGCAAGGAAACAAGACAGCCAGCAGTATATTTTTTTGTTTTTAGACTTTCTTTTCTGACACCAGCTGGCACTGAAGCACTTGCTGTGTTTAACAGGCAGGAAGGATAGCTATGAAATGGTTTAAAATAAGTTTGAGGAGTACTGAAATCTGTGTTAAAACTAAACATATGAAAGATGTTTCTATATTTGATAGGAACTGTAGATGAAAAGCCGAGCATTTGTCACTGTTTAGAGGTTGAACATCCTCAATTTTGAGAGGCTGAATCCTTGGTGATAGGCCAGATTTAACTGCAATCTGGAACAAAAGTCTCTGGAAAATGTGCTGTCGAGATATCCAGAATTAACCCTTGGCAAAGCAAGCACAGTTATATTCCTTGTTGGTCTGGGGACATGGTTATGACTTATAGATGTACTTCACTTGTTTTTTGTTAATCCTTTTTCACTCTCCTTATAGAAATATGAAGTTTAGTAATACATTAATGGGTAAGATTTATCCTTGTTTTGTTTTGACGTCTTCAGATTCTGTGGAGGGTCTGTGCAAAATCACACATAGACAAGGACTGTTTTGTTTGTTTAGCATATTTTTGAGACTTGAATGCTTTGCTGTTACTCTGCACTGTCTAGCCTTTCCATTTTGGAAAATGGGTATGAGAAGGTAACTATAAATCTAAATAAAAGTGGTCTCGAATGCATAGTCCATCTTGGAGGTTTTCCAGTCTGGCTTTTAGATTTCATCTGACATTGAGGTTATTTGTGTCTCTAACACAGTTACCTGCAAATTTTGACCCTTGTACGTATACTAGATCTCTCAGCTACTAATAGAAGGAAAAGTTCACGTTTTCCTTTGAGCGATTTTCATAGGTACATTTTATTGCAAGTGTGCAGGAGACTTACAAGACTGAGCTTGGAGATACTTTGTTTGCCAGTAGCATATAGCATGCATACATATAAACTGAGGTTTACGTTTGTGCGAAAACAAGACATGCCCATAGTTCATATCAGAGGTAGCTCCAGATTTCCAGTCAAATCAACAGATTCACATCTCATTTTTTCTGAAAATACCATCATCATCACCCTAACTGTCTCCCTGCTTTTTGGACAAAACCCTGCTCTTTTAGAAATTACAAACACAGTAATTTTTTATGCAGTCTGTCACCACAATGAAGAGAATTACATGTAAAATGTGTCGGATAGATGTGAAAAGTGTAGAGATTTGATGGTGGACTGAGGAGGGGCTGCAACAAATTTTGAGCAACATTGTCAGCTTAACTGAAAAGATTAATGTTTAACTGATGTTTTTGTTTTGTTTTACAGTAGCTGGAAGCAGTATATGTAACATGCTAATATGTACAGGCAGTGTGTATGAAAGAACATCAGCAGGTGTACAGGTACTGTATATGGAGAGAAAGTTATTTGGTAGTGATGGGCAATTCTGTACTGTTGACTCATCAGCAGGAGATTTGATATGTCATCCCACCACTTATATTTCTCACAAAATTACAAATAAGCATTCATAAACTAAGAAACAGCTGAAGAATTTTATGATTCTGTAGAATAAACTATTTAAAAAATTAAGGCAATTAAGATAATCAGATAATTTGAGCATTAGTTTTCAAAAGGAATAAATAATGGTATATAGTAGTAACATGCATTTTTGAAGTGCTTATGCTGATACTTGATTGTTTTCTCTGATTCTTCTTCTACGTGTGACCTGACTTAAGTTGCAGAAAAGACATTAAGGCAAAAGACATATTTAAAGAATAAGTTGTTCTACTCCCCCAGTACTTTCAGCTATTAAGTGGTAGTAATATTTCGAACAAATAAGGGACTACCATAAGCTATGCCCACAGAGCTGTAGATATCACTGATTTTATGGGCTAGTAAGCAGGTAAAAACCTGGTTAAGAATATTCCTCAGCCTTTGGACTATTGGCTGGTGAATATGAGTGATCTGAAAATTAACTCAAATAATGGAGATTTTTTTTTATTATTATTTTTGTAGCCATCCTTAACTAATGTGGGCTTTGAAAGCTTCTAGTTTTTTCATATTAAACATTGATTGTTTTTCTGATGTTACTGCAGAATGGCTTGTGGAGAAAGGGGTAGACCTGATGTTTCAGCCTTTCTTCTTTAACTTCTATTACATGTTATTTGCAGTGTTTTATGAGACTGCAGTTATCTTATTCCCCTTTGGGACCATCACTGTGGTGTCCTGCAAATATTTATAACTGGTTTAGGAAGAGAAATGTTGAAAAGAGAATATGTTTCAAGGGAGTTGAAACAGTGCATTCATTAATAGAAGGAAAGCAAGAAAATATTCTGGGATAAAAACATGAAAATAGGAAATTTGGCACATGGTATAAAGCCTCCATATGAAGTTTTAAGTAATGGCATTTGGCACTATAGTTTTCAGAACTTCAGATGAAACACTTACAAAAAGAGAAAATTACCACTTTTTGACAAGGAGGGGAATTTGGACTTGAAATTAACAGTGAATTAAAGGAGGATAATGGGTGTGAATTGAAACTAATTGGTGTTTCAGATCACTGAGCTGCTAGAAAATAACATGTGTGGTGAGAACTGTAGAAGTTAAGTCTCTTTTAAATGCCTAATTAAGCACAGTTCTGTCCTGAACAGGAGAGAAAAAATGTTATGTCACTTGCTGCTTTGTAGTCAACTGACTGATTTAAATGGACAGTCAGTCAAAAGATTTAGCTTCTGTGTGGTAAAGGTCTCCTTCTGATTAGGTTGAGCTACTGGTCCAAGAAAGGGTGATGCCTGAGGCATACAGCTATAGGCATAAAGATGGGCATGGATATAAACAAAGTTGTCCAGAAAATGTTGTGTAAATCAGAACGAGCAGGTGGTTGGCACAACTGATGAACATTTTCAAGTATGTGATTAATGTGGGTGCAGAAGTTCAGTAGCTGGGTGCCTAAATCAGGTCACACTCTGTGGCCTGATTTAAGCACACACATGTGAATTAGGATATGACAAAGATATTAAAAATGAATTTTTCACTGGAAAAATATCTGTGAAAAAGCATGGAAGAACCTCCCTTCTACTCCCTTGAAAAAGGGCTGACAGTTGATTAAACTTATGTAAAATAAATTGGAGAATTTGACATGTAAGATCCTTCGCTTTCCAGCAAACTATTGAATTCACTAGCTGCAATCCAACAGAGAAAACAAAATGTGCAGAATAAACACTGTCTATAGCAGGTGGAGGTAATGCCTTATTATATACAAATGCTGTTTTGTGTTGTGTAACCTGGGGACAATTTAACAGACAATTTTGTACTTAGAAAAATCATGGTTTATGCAGAAAAGGAGAACCACGGATAATGAATTGTCTACATCTGAAAATACCACACTAGATCTGAAACACATGTCCTACCACATTGTCTTATGATTTCAAAAGCAGAGGAAGGAAGAGAGGTTATTAAATTTAATTTCATTCTCTCATATCACTTTAAAACAGATGTTTAAAACCAAAAGTTTATCCTGTCTTTCCAGTGTTTATTCTTAAATATTTTAGTACCAATGTTTTGTCACTCAAGACCAAACATACAAACGTCTGGCCTTATTCATCATGAGTCTAAGAAAGAACTCTTGTAATTTTGTGCATGTAAACCTCAGTTTAACTGTAAAAATATAATAAAATTCAAATAAAACACAACTCTGCTGTGAGAAGCATGGGTTGTATGTGTGTATGTGTGTAGGTGTGGCTGGCTGTCTCCAGGGGAAGATGAACCCTGACGCTCCCTTCCTGGTAGTTTTTAACCCTCAGTTACACATAGTCAAGTGCAGGTATTTTCAAGGGAATATAGGTTAGCTGAGGTGTGAATTTAAGAAGCCAGGAGCCATCTGATATATTTTTTCAAGGCCAAAGCATACAGAGTTATTTAGTGCGCAGTTTAGGTGGTTATGAGCAAAAAAGATACTTATTAAAGTTTTCAGACTGCTGACATTTTGTGCAAGTGAGTCAGTTGTCTTCACATTCCTACAAAACTGGAAAGGCAAAATTATGTGAATACTCAGGTATGAGTATGGAGTCCAACAGACTTCGCTGGAATACTAGAGCCTACATCACCAGTAATTACTGCAGTTCTGTGTTTCCAACTTCGAGATGTAAAGGAAGAGGAAGCAACTGGTTTCCCATGTAGCTTGTTTTGCTGATTTAATCCAATTTCATAATTATCATCAATAGCACTTTTTCTTCCAAGTGATTTATAAGTGCTGTCTAATTTGTTCTCACAATTGTCACAACAATCTGGATTTTACTCTCTCAGACTAAAAAGTATCACTGAAGACAAGGAAACAGAGTCAGTCATATATTAGTCAAAAGGTTCATTTCCTCTGTGAAGTCAGGCTCAAAATGACATTAGATCTCATCTGGGCAGTCCTTATTTCCAATGCAGGTCTAGTCATTAGGCACTTGTTCACCTGCTCATTTTCTGTGAAGCTGGTTTCTCTGGAACCTGATTGTCAGAGGAGAGGAAATTAAAAGAAAAAAAGGAAAAGAAAAAAAAGAAGATTTCTGTCATTAATGCAGCTGGTTTTGTAAGTTTACGTCAGCTTCGTTCCCATCCGTTTCAGTTAATATTTTGCTCTGCATGTATTCAGGTGGAATTGCTTATAGAAATGATCTTTTCTTAAAATTTATGGTTATCTTCTCAAGTGTGGCATGTGCAAGTGTTATCCAGAACTTTCCATTCAGGCAAGTGCAAAATAGCTGCTCTTTTGTTCTCTGTGGCGTCACAGAAAGATGAAAGGAATGAATGAGACAACTGAACCTTATTCAGCCCAAGCCCTTAATGCTCATCAGAAATTCTGGCAAAGGTTATATTCCCCTTCATGACCAGAGGGACCTGAGCTGTACTTCTCAGAGGTTTACCCAACAGTCTCTCCTGCAATGGCACAACTGTACTATCACAGGTCTTGTGACGGGTCAGTTATGGCTGGCTGTCCAAATTGAGCCTGCTGATTGGAGTGAGACTGCTCATGGAGAAGACACTCTTTGTAAGCACAGCTTATAACAGTGAGCATGAAATGTGGTAGCGTTCCTCAAAGATCTCCCCCCTTTGTACCAGATCAGCATAATCCTCTTTGTTTGATAAAGTCTCAAGGGAATGTTACACGATGTGTCATGATGATACTGAAAGTCTCAGAGTGCTTTTGCTTGGAGTGCTGCTCTGAAACCCCATGGTGAAGTATTTTTTGTCCTACCCTGTGAGTTGTGTGAATTAGTTCTGTGAGTAGAGTTTCAAACAAAAATAAGCATTGAAGAGCTTTTTCTTAGCAAATGCTTTCCCAAATGTGACATCTCCTGTGTGCATATCCATATGAATGCAATGAGATGTTTAGTAATACAATTTCCATTTTGCTTTAATGCTTATTTAATGATCACAAGAACTTTACTTTTAAAAAATTTGCTTAAGTCCAGATATTAAATATTAGTTAAGTTTTAATCTGAACAAAAGTGTAAGAGCAGTTCTACTCTAATTTTACTCCAACCTTGTGTTCACCTTGCAACTATCACATAGAGAAACTTGAAACATTATCAGTAGCTATAATTTGTGACAAGCTTATCTCTGAAGAACATTACATGAAGTCCAAAAAATGTGACTTCTTATTGTCCACAGACAAAGAGTTATACCTATTCACTAGGGCAAGAGATAGAGATGGTTATTAAATAGCAATGTTTCAAGGTTTTATAAAGCTACTGTAAAAGTTTCAAAATTGCAAAAATTTTAAATGTTTATAGTATTTGTTCTGGACTTTAAAATGGAAGCTGCAATTTAATCGATGGTATGCTAATACAAATTAGCAGTTTTCAACTCTTCTTCCTGAAAAATGAGATATTATTTAATAATTGACTGAATTCTTCAGCACCCGCCACCTCTGAGACATTGTAGGTTATTGTCAAAAGATGACCGGAATACAGAGTCACTAAATATTTCATCTTAATGATAATGTATGCTGCAAAAGGTTTGAACTTTATATCGAGCTTTGAATTGACTTTTGATAAAAGACATCCTGGATTCTCTCTCTTTTTTTTTTTTTTTCTTCACATTAACTTTGTGCCAGGAGCAGGAGTCAAAACTAGCATTTAAATTCAGACTTTTCTCTATTTATTGCTAGTAAAATGGGGATATCAGGGGATTTGTTTATTTTTATTGTAATTTTTAAAAGTTGTCTGGATCAACTGACTAGATGTGTTTTTAAAGAGATGGATGGGATTAATGTCAAAAGTGTTGTGAGACAGTTATTTAAGTAAAGTATGTCCTACTCCACTGAAGTAAAAGGTAATTTTACCATCCCTAACACTCTGAAAGGTTTGTAGTGTACTCAGCCATGCAACAAGCTGGTCCTACCCAGCTATGTGCATTTATTAGTCAGAGAACTGTCATTAAATGAGTGATATAAGAACCAAATGTCTATCATAGTCAAAAGGGCTGTAGTTCAAGACAGTTCAAAATGTATTTCCTAATTTTCGTGATTGACTACAACACAAAACCAGGTATTTCCTGCATGTCTAGAGTTGTTTCTTCTTTTCTTTATTTTTAAAAGGAATTTCAGAAAAAAAAATTGTTTGAAATTGACATGGGCAAGTCTCACGAAGTTCTCTTTCGAGAGTATTTTACAGTCACAGTCCCATTGTCCAAAGTTGCTTCTCTGTATGAAGTAGCAATTATTTTATGTGCTTAAAATTTTTATATATCTATATATATTTATATAAAGAAGGCAATCTTTAGGGCTGTAGGTATTTTTTCATGATACATTGCTTTTGTTTATTATATTCTTTCTACTGTTAAATTGTAAGTCATATAAATATAAAAAGTGCTATCCATGCTTTAATTCTTTTTTTCAGTTTATAAAATTTTAAGAAGCCCCAGATTAACCTTGCAACATAGCAATAATAACTTACAACTCACATAGTTTTCTCTTTTGGAAAAATTTCCAGGAAAATAAATATTAGCTCTATTCTTTTCAAGTATGGGTATTTGCTCTTAAACATTGCTTTAGGGCATAAGGCCCTGCATTTGCCCCAAATAACATAGTTAATTATGAGTGTTCTAAAAAATAGCTATTTTCATGGATTTACCTCGTGGCTGATTTATAACTTAGCAGAATGGAAAAATGATACTGGTTTGTTATATTACTGCAAGGTCAAATTGTCAATAGTGATTTTTTCCTTCTTGCACTGGGCTGTTTGAGGTCTTCTCTTAAGACTAGTTATGTTTTAAACAGAGAAATGAGTTCAGAGGTTGAAAAAAAAATGGCAATTCATACATTTGTATGCTCTATGCCATACCTGTAACTTTTCAGAAACTAAAATATGCTTTTAATGGTACATTCTTCAGTTACCTGAATTGGCTTTGCACCAGCAAAAGAAGATGAGATAGTTCTAGGGATTTTTGTGCCTTAACTATATAAATGTGGACCATGGTGCAGTCACTTACACTGAAGCATCAAAGAGAGGAAAATGCATTCAACAACTTATAGGCTTGAGCCTTGTGAAACAAAATTTGGGCTTTAATCCCATCTTCATTAAAGTTGATGTCAAAGATTTTGCTCTCTGGAGTAGTACAAGATGGTGTGGAAAAAGGAAGTTTGGGATTGAAGGATGATGCCAAGGTCTTTGAGCAGTAAACAGGAAGTCTCAATCATGGAAAGAGAGGAGAAATGGAAAAAAAACAACTCAGAAAGCACAAAATGCTGTTTGCTTTGCATTACTTAACTGAATGAAGCTTGGAAGCTGCAATTTTGCTTGATCAAGGCAGAAAAAAAAGAATGGAGAGGATGTCAAAACACATAAGCTTCAGCAGATCAGTGGATGTGCAGCTGCTGCAATTAAGCTCTTTAAAGGGCATGTGTTAAGTTGTAAAAGTTTGAAGACAGAAATGTTTATTTTGCACAGTTATTCATTGTGCTGGGCAATGAACACTTCTAGCACTAGGCAAACAAATGCATTTTCTCTATTTGTCCCAAACACTGACATGAGTGCTGCGGGTGGTGAGTTCCTTCATTGCCTGGGGTCTGTGGGAGTGGGGATTGAGGGTCCAGCCTGTTCTCTGAGCAGTGAAAATGTAGTATTTCTTGCTGTCACCAGCATGGTAACAAACTGAGTTCTTCTCCACATTCCTTAAGAGAAAACATTTCCTTCCTCTCCTTTCTGCCTATGCAGAGCAAAATACGGTGCTATAATAACATTCATCACAGTATATTAGTTAGGTATATACATATTACATTCAAATTACCTCAGTAACTTTAGTCAAGTCTGCAATTCATGTAAAGCTTTAATGAATACATTTAAAGCATTGCTGTATGTTTTTTGTTCAAGTGTAAGCAGTATGAAGGAGATGGAGGAGGAAGGCATCATCAAGGTTAAATGCAAAGCATCACTAAATGAACAACTCCTGATCTTCCAAATATTCCTGAGATGTTTCATTGTAACCACCGTCAGTAGTCCCATTGCTTTTGTCAGGGTCATTTGTGAATTTGAAAGTACAGCAATGAGGCATAAAGTATCAGGATGAAAAACAGGAGAGGGAAAAATAGTGACCTCTTCTTTCAGCCCTCTGGCAAATACAGTTGGGTATACTGAGCATAGCACAAAAGTCTTTCATGAGAACTTTGTGTGAGGAAATGCACCGTGTCTGTCACTAAAAGTAAAAAAGAAACATGTCATCACTCCAAATGGTATTGATTAAAACAATAAGGATTTCCTGGTGCCAGGAGTTGAAACAACTGTGTGAAAAGTAGTGAAAAGGTATTACCGTATTGTTGGAGCTTTCTCAGGAAAATTCCAAATAAACTGAAGGATTCCTGTCAATATTTGTATAAGGAAACATGCTGCTGCCTGATTCGGAGGCACTTCACACACATGTGCACGCACACACGGCCCCCTGCATGCAAAATTCTTGAGAAACTTTATTACAACCACACAAAAAAAAGGACACACTAAGAGTTTGGTGCACTCTTTCTCATGCTAATATTTACAACATCGATCTTGTATTGTCAGTATTTCATCTACATTTCTCCCAGCTCTGGTCAATGGAAGGCACAGCTGCTGAAGTCCCATATTGTGCAGGCAGCATGCCTTTGTGTTCTGCAGCTGGGGTGTTCTCATGTCCACAATAGCAAGTCTGAGCACACTAAATTAGGAAAGATTATTGTTTCATTTATTGACTACACAAGTTTAAAACAGCAAGTATATCATTTGTTTCATGTTTTATTTGTTAAGGTCATTTTCACCAAAAGCTAGGCACATGGACACAAATACAGGGCAGCTGTACTTCCAGCCACCCCAGTAGGAAGAAAATTACAAACATTATTGAAATGAAATTGGATGGTTGGTTGCTTTGATGTGACACAGCCTCCCACCTGCCTTCTCCCAGCCATCCATTTGTGAAGACTTGCTGCAGGTTTTTTTTTTGGTCTTTTTTTTTTGTCTAAGTTCCTTCCCAATAAAGTGTTTATCCTACTGTACAATTCATTTTAAGTGAAGCTGGCTTTACAGTGGAAGGGAAGACAAGCTGGTTCAATTTTAGAAATTAGTTCTCCAAATATTTCTTTCATGGAATGGTCTATAGAAAAAGGAAGGCAGCAATTTTAGCTGGAAGCAAATATCACTTTGGAGTAACAAAAAAAGGGAGGGGAGAAAAGGGAGAAAAGTCTATTTAACACTTTAGGATATAATGGTATTAAAATAATATATTTTTCTGCCATTTATTCAGTTGTGAAGGAACTCAGTGAATAATAATAGCTGCTGTCAAATATATTTATATTTAAGAGGGTCTTTATGTAAAATCATTTTTTTTTTATCAGGAGTGATTTTTCTCCAGGAGAACTCTGCCATCTCCTAGCAACCGATATGGCTATCTTTTTTAACAGATGCTGCAATACAATGGGTACCTAACCTTTATGTGGAAGCATTTGCACATGTACAATCAGACCGCTTATGAATTCAAACCAAGTTGTTAAAGTGCTCCAAGGAAGACAGTGGTTACCACTTTATCTGCAATGCATCTCATCTACCCAAGATTTTATAATGGCAGCCATTTTAGCTGTAGCTGAGTACCACCTAGCAAGCTCCAAAACAAAATCTAAATGACCCACACCTTAACTTCCCTCTTTATTCTCTCACAGGAAATGAAGGGACTCATTTTGCTCTTAGGTTTTATTTCATTCTCTCTTTTGTGTCCCTCCACTTGCAAAGCCATAGCATCTCTTAAACTTGCCAGGTAAAGAATTAATTTGCAAGTGTAAAGAGTAGAGCACAAAGACCTGTATCTGCTAATGGATAATTAATTTTAAAGGTACGTGACTGTAAATTAAGTACCTCTGACTAAGGGTAGAGGAGGTAGTAGCCAGTTTCTCCACTGGGCTGTTTTTTGACCATGCAGGGTCAGAAGATTTGGACAAGGGGAATATCTGGCTAAGTATAACATGCCCAGGCTCATTTCAGTGGTTCACACCTGCATACTTGAAGACTGGTCTAGATCATGAACACCACATAACACCAGGAATGAGCTCTGTGAAAAAAAGAGTGGCCATGTAAAAACATGTGTCTGTATATTCAGATGGAACTTCCTGTGTTCCAGTTTGTGTCTGTTGCCCCTTGTTCTGTCACTGGGCACCACTGAAAAGAGACTGGCCCCATCCTCTTGACACTCACTCTTTAGGTATTTATAACCATTTACAAGAATCCCTCTCAGTTTATTCTCCTCCATCACACATATCTTCCTCATCATCCATTATGCCTATCTCAGTTTATCCTCCCCCACTCTGCTATCAATTCCATTCAAGGTGATACTTAAGATTCATTACCTGAAAGTAAGTACTTTTATTTTCATTTATGGTTGACCCAAAATTTGGTTGAAAACAAAGTCATCTTATACATGCATTTTCTGATCAAAATGTTTGAACACTGAGTGTGAAAATGGAAGACATCCACTGTGGAAGAGATTTTGCTTTCTTGTATTACTAACAGCGTTCTCATTTCTCCAGCTTAAACCTGAAGTTTTTACAATCAATTTGCTTTGTATTCCCTTTGCCCTTTCTCTAATTTTTAGCCAACTGCAAATTCTTATCTATGCATTTGGATATTTTTTGTTTAGTGGTTGAGCATTTTTCAAAGTGACCTTCTAGATCCTTCCTTTAAGTCAGAATACAGAGCTTCTGTTTCTCATTTTTTATGTCTGTCTGCAGATGTTTCAAACTGATCTAGTGTGGTCTCTGTTTTTGCCACAGCATTTAATGTTTTCCATTATCGATGCTCTCTTCTTCATTTCCACTGATGAATAGAACTATCATGTTTGTTAATCTACAACTTTAGGATCACAATTTAGATATTTCCCTAGAACTTT
>WUAM01000191.1:662988-714173 GCA_024336885.1 Actenoides hombroni
CAGGGATGGTGACTCCACCACCTCCCTGGGCAGGCCATTCCAATGCCTGACAACCCCTTCTGTAAAGAAATGCTTCCAGCCTGAACCACCCCTGGTTCAATTTCAGCCCATTTCCTCTTGTTTTATTGCTTGTCACCAGGGAGAACAGACCAACTCCCACCTCGCTACAACTTCCCTTCAGGGAGGTCAATAAGGTCTCCCCTTAGCCTTCTTTTCTCAAGGTTAAACAGCCCCAGATCCCTCAGCCACTCCTCATAAGAGACATGCCCCAAACCCTTTACTAGCTTTGTAGCACACCTCTGTACCCTCTCCAGCACCTCACCATCCTTCTTGTAGAGAGGGGCGCAAAACTGGACACAGTATTCGAGATGTGGCCTCACCAAAGCTGAGTACAGAGGAATGGTCACCTCCCTGCTCCTGCTGACCACACTATTGCTGATCCTGGCCAGGATGCCATTGGTCTTCTTGGCCACCTGGGCACACTGCTGGCTCATGTTCAGGTGGCTGACAATCAGCACCCCAGGTACTTCTCTGTCTGGCAGCTCTCCAGCCACTTCTCCACAGACCTGTAGTGCTGCTGGGCGTTGCTGTGGCCAAGTTCAGGACCTGGCATTTGGCCTTATTGGAACTCATGAAATTGGCCTTGGCCCAGCGATCCAGCCTATCTAGATCCCTTTGTAGAGCTTCCCTACCCTCTATCAGATTGACGCTTCCACCTAGCTTGGTGTCATCTGCAAATTTACCATGGGTACACTCTATCCCCTCATCCAAATCATTGATGAAGATATTAAACAGAAGTGGCCCCAGTACTGAGTCCTGGGGGATATCACTCTTGACTGGCAGCCAACTGGATTTAACTTCACTGACCACAACTCTTTGGACTCATCCATCTAATCAGTTTTTCACCCAAGAAAGTGTATGCCTGTCCAAGTCAAGAGCAGTCAATTTCTCTAATAGAACACTGTGAGAAATGGTGTCAAATGCCTTGCTAATGCCTTACTTGCTTTCCTACTGGCTCCTTTTAGTTGCAACCCTTCCTGTCTTTCTTTGCACCCTTCCTTCCTTTAGAGTTATTCTCAAAACATTTTTAATCTCAGTATGACAACTGCAAATGTATGTACGATATCACAGACTTGAAACTGTACAGAGGTATTTGTCTGAGCTAAATCATCACCTTCCTGACACTGTGACTTGAGGTAGGAATATCTCACCAAAAAGGGACACCTGAAATAATTCAGATGAACTGCACACTAGCAATGTCCATTTCTTTGCAATGGTATAAAAGGGAGCCTAGGGCCCTAGCTTACTATAGCTTCCTATACTGTAAACACCACATTCACAGAAGAATCTCAGCATCTGTGTTAACATTTTAAATAAGTACTGTACTGCTTATTTAAATAACTGTGAATATATGCATAATGACACTTGTTAAGTGTCACATCTTAGATATAGGGAATACTGACACCTTTTTTTGGTTAAACACTCAGTAAAACAATAACAATTAAAATACAAAAAAAGAGGAAAGTTTATATTTAGCTTTTCTCTCTTGTCTGTCTATGCTGTGTTAGAGGGACCTGAAATTTCTTTTTGTCTCTGAGTTGAAATCCAGAGGAAAATCAAGCTGGACCTGAGGAATCCTGGTGTAAATAAGAGGTTGACTATGGCCACATCCTTGATTTGATCCTGAAACTAATTTTCTGAGTGGTATAATCTGACAAATAATTTAATATTTTCAATAATATTTATTGTCTTCCGTATTACTTTTATTACTATTTCTAGTAATTTAATGTCTGGGGACGTATCAGACCAGCATTCTTTTGTGTATTCTGTATCTAACTGAAGAATCAGGAAAAAAAATTGGACTCTGTAGAACTATTTTGCAGTTTTATATAAAGCAAAAGGCATCTGGAAAGGACAATCAGCTAGTCAGAAAGTACAATGATCACACAGCATTTGTTAGAAAAGACATGTTATAAATCAGTAAAGCCAGTTTCTTCTCAGTCAATGTTCTAGTCTGTATCAGCTTCTGAAAGGCTCAATTAATGAAGTAATTCTATTGTTCAGAAATCAGTTTAGTTGTAATTTTAAGTAAAATCTTTCCTCAGTGGTGTTATTCAACTGATTGATAAAGCTGTATCTAGTTCTGTTCTTTAAACTTCAGATTGAGCAGTTTGTGCCATTAAAGATACAGACCTAGCATAAAGTAAAGTAGTAGACCAAAGGGCATTACTACTTTAGGGGCTAGAGATGATAGAAATCTAAATTGAAGATATTCTTAAAATGAATGTTTAGCTAACTGGATACTGGAATTAACTGTGTATTAAACTGAAAAATCTTAGTAACAGTTTTTACAATAAAATGCTCAAATAATGAGTTGTAATTTACATTAGAATATCTTTTCTACTGGCTAACATTAGATCAATCTTAATGCATTTAAATCCCAGCTCAGTCTTAGTCCCCAGCTACTGCTTGGATGTCATGCTTGCTGTGTTCAGCAGAGACATAAGCTTTTAACTCTTAAAACTATATCGAAAAATGGGATGTGATACTTCAGAGACGAGTGCTGTGTTGTCTAATCTTCAATTGTGTAGCCATTACATAGGATTCAAATACCTAAATTAGGTACAATTTCTCGAAACAATGCATAGACACAATAGCTCACTTAAGAACATTAGTAGACTCTGAGACCCTGTCTTGAATCTAACACTGTGTGTGTATAATAGAAGAGCCAAGTTTGAACATGGGGGTGACTTTTATATAACAATGTTTGGATTGGAAAATTGATCTAATTACAGATCTTCCTAGATGGCCCTTATTATAAATGAGAAGCTCAACATGAGCCAGCAGTGCACTCCTGCAGCTCAGAAGGCCAAACATATCCTAGAATGCATCAAGAGGACTGTGGCCAGAAGATCAAGAGAGACGATTTTCCCTCTTTAATCTGCTCTTGTAAGACCCCAGTTTGAATATTGCATCCACTTCTGTTGCCCCCACCAAAAGAGGGACATAGATCTGTTGGAACGAGTCCAGAGGAGGGCCACAAAGATGATCCAGGGGCTGGAGCACCTCTGCTACGAAGATAGGCTGAGGAAGCTGGGATTGTTCAGTCTGGACAAGAGAAGACTCTGGGGGGAGGGGAGACCTTATAATTGCCTTCCGACACCTGAAGGGAACCTACAGGAGGGCTGGAGAGAGACTCTTCATGAGAGTGTCCAGCATTAGGATGAGGGAAAATGATTTTAAACTGAAGAAAAGTAGGTTTAGATAGGATTTTAGGAAAAAGTTCTTCAGTATGATGGTGGTGAGACTCTGGAATAGATTGCCCAGAGGGGTTGTGGGTGCCCCCTCTCTGTAGGTGTTCAAGGCCAGGTTAGATGAAGCCTTGAGCAACCTAGTCTAGTTGAGAGATGTCCTTGCCCATGGCAGGAAGGTTGGATTAGATGATCTTCAAGGTGCTTTCTAGCCTAAGTCGTTCTATGATTCTATGTTTCTATGATTCTATGATAAAGGGGTTTGAAGGAATATTTTTCCATGCACGGCCTGAGATTAGGGTGCCTTAAGGATCAAATATAGTTGAGCCTATCAGGGGCCAGAGATTTGCCTTTCTCTGCTGGATCAGAGGCACTGTGCAGCCAGGAAGGGATTCACAGGGAGGAAAGAGAAAGCAAGGAGCAAAGATATATCTTGCAACACTTAGGACATCCAGCCAATGAATCCTAGATGCTTGCTACCTCCTTTTCACTGGCACTTTTAGCTTTGGATATAAAGAGCCTATTTCACACATAATCTGGTGGACAGCAGGATGACCATGAACCAGCAATGTGCCCTCGTGGCCAAAAAAGCCAATGGCATCTTGGGATGTGTTAGAAGGGGTGTGGTTAATAGGTCGAGAGAACTCCTCCCCCTGTACTCTGTCCTGGTGAGTCTGCATCTGGAATATTGTGTCCAGTTCTGTGTCCCTCAGTTCAAGAAGGACAGGGAACTGCTTGAAAGAGTCCAGCACAGAGACACAAAGATGATTAAGGGAGTGGAACATCTCCCTTATGAAGAATGGATGAGGGAGCTGGGTCTCCTTAGCTTGGAGAAGAGGAGACCAAGGGATGACCTCATTAATGTTTATAAATATGTAAAAGGTGAGCATCAGGAGGCTGGAGCCAGGCTCTTCTCAGGGTAATCCAATGATAAGACAAGTGGCAATGGGTGCAAGATGGAAGACAGGAGGTTACATGTAAACCAAAGGACAAACTTTTTCACAGTGAGGATGACAGAACACTGGAATAGGCTGCCCAGGGAGGTTGGGGAGTCTCCTTCTCTGTATACATTCAAAACCCACCTGGTCACATTCCTATGTGACCTGCTCTAGGTGATCCTGCTCTGGCAGGGGGTTGGACTAGATGATCTTTCAAGGTCCCTTCCAATCCCGAACATTCTGTGATTCTGTGAGTCTCTCCATATATATTTTTTCATCTATGTGTACATGTTTACAAAGATGTACTGAATTAAAGTCTGCCTTGTTTCAGTTTAGAAAATTCCTCTGTTTAGTTATTGTCCTTTAGCCACTCTTACTGTTTTTCTCTTTTTCTTTCTAAACTAGAAAGGATTAGTGTAGAAAAGTCTCTTATTTTACTGTTTATCCCTCAAGTGTGATTCACATCTCAGTTCAATTGCTTTTGAATAGAATAACTTAATCATGTTTGTTGGAGTTACTTAAATGCGAGCAAGGAGACTGTATCATTTTGTAGGAAAGTATTGAAAAAATTTTCACTGACCTGCAAGATTGCAAATGTGAATACCTGGCCTTTATGTGGAATACACATGCTCCATAATTAAAAGCCTAACCCTCTGTTTTCCAGATGAGTGGAGTTAGGCATCTCAATAACGGTAAAATTACACATGTATAATCAGAGGCCATTATTTGATAAAAGGTACTAAGGAACAAGGTCTTTCTGGCAGCCTGACCGTTTCCTGAGTTCATAAACTCTATCAGGACAACAAAGCAAGTGTTTCTAGTCTGTCTGCAAAATCTCTCAAACATGGTTCCTGCTCACCTAGAAGATTAAGGAGATTCCTTCATTTCAAAGTGCAGAGGTAGTGCAATTCATTTCTGTGGTTAATTCTTCATGCCGTAAAATACATGAGTTAAGTTTGTCTTCTAAGACATCTTGGATCCTACTGAAGCTGGACCACAGTAAAATAAGGTGCAAGGTCACAAGACCTGGAGAAGCACGAGCAAGGAGCCAGTCTCTGTAACCTAGTGAGACTGGATCTCATGAAGGAGTGTTTCCCTGGAATTTGCTGTCCCTGAGGAGCTATAAATGGCTCCTCTTCTTCCTTCTCTCATGTTTTAAAAAAGTAACTGTGACTACCTTTTCTGTAACAAGTCCAGTTCTATCTAGTGTGTGTTATGTGTGGTGGATCCTGTTTTAAGCAACTCCTTAAATCAGGTCTTAGCTGTAGTAAAGCAAATGCTTTTCACAGGAAGAAATGGCAAAGTTACTATACTGAATATGCAGAAAGTCCCAGTCCACTTTCTGATATCACATTTCTATGACTACAAGTGTTGAGCTGCAGGGGCAGCAACATCATATTGTTGCTCTATATGAGAGTATTTTCGTCTGATCTTATCGTAAGGATAGTTTATGAACATTGATACTTGTGATAATATTAATAAAGCATTTCCACTATGTCAGTCAGAGAATTCCAAGTAATCTCCCTTCTTAGCTGTGCTTTTGGTGGATGTTACCTTATTTTCCCATTAATGTAACTACAGGGCTAGTTATTGAAATACATAGGAAGGTAATAAGTTGCATGTCAGAAGTCTGCCATTTGAATAGATATAACCATATCAAGGCTTGGTGTGAAATAGTGCTGCTGTTTGACAATATTCTCACCTTACTCCAGGAATTACTCCCTTGCAAGTTAATGGACTCCACATTACCCACAACAATATAATATTGCCTTTCTCTGAAAAAAAGTAACCCATGACAAGGGACCAAATATGAGAAAACACCAAAGTATATGATGCAAGGTTACAAACAATAGGTGCATCATAAGCTTTACAGTAATGCTGTCTGAAGTAGAAATCCCATTGCATCAGTGATAAGCATTACCAATGGAGGGCTTTTTCTGTAGACTTGTATTCACCTAATTCATTAATCTAAAAATTATTGTCCTTGAAAATAAGAGAAACTGATGATGAGCAGTTGTATCTGATCTCTGAAGACAAGCATCTAGAGAACTTGGAAAGTTACAATTGCAGTTATAAAGCCTGTACATTTCATTCTCTGCTTTTCTTAGCAGAGTCATTCTAGTGTCATTCTCTCATGAGTGACTCTGAATTGTGCTAGCTCCTCTGTATGCCAGCATTGAAGAACTGTGGATAATGTGAACTGACTTACCTTTTCCTTTGCCACTTTCTGAATTTTACCTTTAAGTATCAGGGCTTCCAACTTCTGACCTTGGAAGGGCCCAGGCAGTCTCCGTGAACAGTATGGAAAGACTGGTAGAAAGTTGCGATCTTGTGATCCCACCGGAACAGGTGTATATTGAGGTCTTTGAAAGAAAAGACAGAATCTGTTATTTAAGCCATTATTATATTTGTACTGGAAATCTCTTTGTGAGTGGGACTATAATACAGCTGAAGTGACAACTTTCCTGTAAGATGTTTCCAGTGCAGGGACACCAAGATTATTAAGAGAGTGGAGCATCTCCCTTATAAGAAGAGGCTGAGAGAGCTGAGGCTCTTTAGCCTGGAGAAGAGGAGACTGAGGGGGGACCTCATTAATGTCTATAAATACGTTAAGGGCGAGTGTACGGAGGATGGAGCCAGACTTTTCTTAATTTCATCCAATGTTAGGACAAGAAGCAATGGGAGGAAGCTGGGACACAAGAGTTTTAGAGTAAACATAAGGAAAAACTTCTTCACAGTGAGGGTGAAGGAGCACTGGAATGGGCTGCCCAGGGGGGTTGTGGAGTCTCCTTCTCTGGAGGCGTTCAAGACCCACCTGGACACATTCCTGTGTGACTTAATCTAGGTGATCCTGCTCTGGCAGGGGGGTTGGACTAGATGATCTTTCGAGGTCCCTTCCAGCCCCTAACATTCTGTGATTCTGTGATTCTGTGATTCACCTACCTTAAATTGCAATCCTAGAATGATTTTATCACTGAATTTGCACTAATACAGCCATTCTGGAATCAAAGAGAAAACATCTCCTCCAGTGAACAGGAGAAGGATCCAGAGTGATGACCCTCACTGCTCTCAATAGACTGCAATAACATGATTCCGGACTAACTGTTCCTGTATGCTTAGTGAGAGCTAGAGAGAGCTAGGATTGATTCTTCGACTGTGCAGATTTTTTTTTTCTTCAGTTTAAATATGACTTGGATATGGCAATCCATGAATTCAGTTAAGAGAAGCAAGTTCTTTGTTGCCCTGTGCCTGCTGAAGTTACCAGCAACAATGAGAAAGGAAATGACAGGATATGAACTGAGCTAGATTATAGCAGAGAAACATCTGGTGCAAAAGCCCATCCTTGTTCAGTTGTCTGTGTGAGTTGACAAGAGGAGGGAGATGTTGCAGTCTGTGCTCTCTCCTGGGCTGCAGCATGGGAGTTTACCAATGTCTCAATATGCAGTGACTATGGCTATTGATGATGTCTGTGCTTGTCACACTTACACTAAGCATCTGTGTATGGTGGAAAACAGAAAGGGCTACCCAAATGTGCAGGCACTCCCACAGAAGTGTCATGACATTGGGGGAAAGGCTTAGAAGCAAAACGAAGGTCTGGTATTTCTGTGCCAGTCTGGGGAAGAATCTGAAGTTGTTCTCATTGATAGGTGTAGCCTAAGTGTAGTGATAATGGCTGAAGTGTGCCTATATTTATATATATATGCACTCATATGCATAATATACATATGCATATATGTATGTGCATATGAGTGCACTGTGTTCAACTGTACTTTGCTGTGGTTTTTTTCTTTTAATTGGATTGTTCTTTCCCACTTAGAAAAAGGAATATCAAAGTGATAGATCATATTCTCCTACACTGCCTTTGGAGTCTTACTTATTCAGGTAGTTAGATAAAAGTTATTTCAGATGTAAGTAGACTATAATAAACCATCTTCTCCTATTGTTTTGGTTTTGGTTTGTTTTGTTGTTTTTTTTTATTCCACAATAACTTTGTTTCTTTGTGCTAGTAGATGTTCCACTTTTTAACATCCAACTTGTCACAACCATTAGCTCCTAGGCTGAAATAGCATTGTAAATATTTTGTCTAATGACAGATTGCTTTCCTAGGCTATTTGTCTAATAGTAGACACTGGACTGAGTAGCCAAGTTACCTCTTTTCTATCCTTGCCTGACTGCTCAGTAAATTTATTGATTTTAGGATTTCAGTCTCTAGTATCTTACACCTCATGTCTAATGGCTCCTGTGCAATTCCATAATCTTTCTGGGACAGTTTAAGTGACACAAGTTGAGTTTCCTAACATGGTTCATAACATGGCTTTGTAAGCAATTGAGATACCCCACATGCAAAGCAGACATGTTATGATGTTGAGCTTTAACTGTCGATACTGTTGTACTATCCTCCACAGTCTCACTTGGATCCTTCAAAAGCACCACTGGCTTCAGATAGTGTGTGGTTGCATTACCATCTCACATAACACAATGGTTCCCAGATAAATGAGCTTACCCACTAAAGACAGTGAATACCTGTAAGTGGCAATACATAAGATTCAGAAAAATCAAATGCTCTGAGTAGAACAGCAAGACTCTGCCATGGTTCTGTGGGCCCTCAGGCCTCAGTTCTAAATTCTAGCATTTTTTCAGGTTACATGTACAAGAGTGAGTATTTACTGAATTAACTCTGCTCTGACTTTCTGATTTTTGGCAGTGTGGAGAAATTTACAGTGATGTCAGTGAATGAAGAAGATTCTCACAATCTCTAATTATGGAACATTTTTGTTAGGCTGCAAGTTTTTAAAACTACGGTTACTGATTTTTCCCCCTACATTCCTACTATCAAAATCAATACTTGACTATGTTTTCTATATTGACATTGTAAGTTAGACTTGAAAATACAGTTAAAATACTCAATTGTACACTGATTAAGAATCTGATTCAGCAAATAAAGTAGAAAGCATAATGTGGAGGTACTCTTCAGAATGTTATAACTCTTCAAATGTACTTCCAAGTGGATTTTTTTAGCCTATTTTGTGGCTGAAAACTTCATATAGATTCAAAATTCTGGGAATTTGGAAGGTAAGAGTTAGAAGGGAGGCTTACTTAATGCAAAAGCAAAATAGCATGAGAATTCCCACTGTACAGCCATTAGATACCAGAACCTGTCATGCAATAGTGATTTATTGTGGGAAAGAATTAGAAAGATTGTGTGTATAAATCAGAGTGTCAGCTGAGTTGTGGCTCAGCTTCAAAGCCTTCACACTTCCTTCCCTCTACTTTTTACTCTATTCTACAACTTCTTTGCCCAGTAAAAATGGCCTTTCTCCATCATCTACTCATTGCTCAAAGTCTGCCTTCTCAGGTACTTTAAACATCCCTGATTATAGCAGGGTTTTCGACCTTTTGCTTTAGATTCTGTGTTATTATCAATGTCCCGCTTAGGAACCTTATAGATACTCCGCTACACTAGGCTGAGAAGTGCTGTACTGATTTCGGAGGGACAAGTTTCAGAGACTTCCTTGCTGTGAAACAACCAAAGGTCATATGGTGGGGTAGCTAATAAACCTGCCTCCCCTCAATAAAACAAAAATCTTAAAGATGAGGCAAAAGAAATAGTGTGTCTTCATGTAGCGTCTGATGCCCACCTGTCTTTGCCTCTGCAGATGGACTTGGCAGAATGCCTGAGCAATAATTACAAAAAGATTCTTTCTAACTTTTCTTAAGTTAAATGAACCAACTACTGCAAGAAAAATGTTCCCTTGTTATAGAACAGCATCAGAATATTAAAGTGGATAATATCACAATAAACAAATACAGACTTTTTCTTTTCTTTTTCTTTACCTCTTATTAGACTTCAGTGACTTCAAGGTTATCCTAGGGGTGGTTTTCTTGGTGAGAGAAGGAAGTGAGTTTGAGAAAGACTGAAGAGCCTCAGGAGATGGGAGAGTATTTTCTGTCTTTTACCAGTGATTTTTAGCAAAGGACAAACTAATGAATGTGTAAGCATGCAACCATGACAACAGTGCAGGAAGAAAAAGCCTCATTACCCACAAAATTGCTGAAATTACTATTCTCATAGGTTTCCACTAAAGAGATGCTGTTTTCCCTAGACTGAGTTTCTGTTATTTGTCCATACTGGGAACTTCTTATAACTTTCATTCAGTTTTCATCTCCTTAATAAATACTTAAACAGCTATGCCCATCTTGAAACTCAACAATGTGATTGCAAGTCATAGAAATCCACTCATGAAAACTTGTGTAGTTGCTAAGCCTGGGTTTTGGTAGCATCTTCAGAACTCATTCAGGATGCTGTGCCAACCTGGGAACCATGATAAACTTGGTCCACCTTTATTACTCATTTAGGTTATTTAGAACTGTTTCATGTAAGCCTGTGCGAATTGCAACATCATCTTTGACCTGCAGTATAGGTATGCATTTTGCCACAAGTGCTGCTTGTTCACATGCCACTTCCTGTTGGTATGTGTATGGAACCCAATACTGAATGTAGGCGCCAAAGTTTTGGGAACAGTCTATGACTTAGGGGCCTAATGTCCTTACATGCAGAAGGAACAGTAACTTCTTACTTGCTTTTGCAAGGTAAAGGTCAGATATGGGTAGATGATCTTTTATCTGTTCACTTTTTTGTTTACTCAAACCTTTTTGCAGAGCAACTGCTGTTTTGGCCTGCTAGAGAGGAGTGCATGGCATGGTTTTTCTGAAGACCTTAATTTTGCAGATCCTGTTTTGTCAGAGTTCATCATAGAATAGATTGAGTTCAGTGATATGATTCCTAACCAGGGACAGAATCATAGCAGTATTGAAGGGATTCTGGACCACAGAAGTAAAATGACTTGTTCAAAATCACACAACCAGGAGGGTGCTATGGATGGAAACAGAACAGAGAAGGGTGTTTTGGAACTTTGTTTGCCCTTTTTAACTTGTAGGAAAGTCTATGAGTAGTCACTGCAGAGAAAAATCTGGTATCTGCCTTTTTTTTTTTTTTCTTACCTACTTGTCTTTCCTTTTTTTGTTTTCACCCTGTCTCCATAGTCTCATTCAGCTGCACTGATGCTAACAGACTTTGGTATACCTTGATCCCATTCTTGTCTCGTAATTCTTAGGCTGCCTGTATGCTACATCTGTGAGACAAATAAAGCATGTCACTTTCCAGTTAGCAATTTAAAAAGTTAAATAAGATGCAGTGTAACAGTGATCTCTGTAGTAAACCACTGGCCAGTTCTCTACAGGGTAACACATTGTCATTTATCATTAGGTTTTGATTACTGTACTCGTTTCTACTGTAAAAATCTTATACTTCAAGTACTAGCTGTCAGTAATGAGAGTTAAGACATTTAGCTCATTGCTGGTCAACTCAGTACCTTCATGTCCTTCCTGGAAATGGTTGCCAAAATGAAAGGTTATGAGTTGCACAGTAATAAGGTCATAAGACAGAGAAAGATAGCAATACAAAGTGGAGGAGAACAATAGCAAGGACAGCTGGGCAAGCTGAAATAGTAAAAGTTTGCCTGAGAGAATAACATCAGTGGCAATGACATCAAGAGGAAATGGGAACAGCTATGAAAAGAGAAAAGTCAATCATTAGAAGAAAAAAGAAGTGCTGGGCATAGAAAGAATTCAGGATTGTGTTCAATTAAACCTGTATTACACATCTAGTTGAGACACCTATTCAGAGGTTAAAAAGAAAACAAAATTGATTGGATAACTGTATTTAACACCTGACATTTTATTTTAGTTAAAATAAAAACCAACAAGGATGCAGAAAGTCTCTTGTATAACTTGTTTGCCTTATAGGTTCTGAATAACAGAGATCTCATAGATCTCAGACAGAAGAATGCAACTGTATGTTACCACAGGCCTGAGCTTGGGATGTGATTGCTTAATATAGATAATCTAATATTGTGAACTGCATTAAAAATATCTTGGAATAGTCATTTAAGGAGATATTTGTATAATGACATTTGTCACTGTATTCTGCAATATTAAAGAAGAGGCATATTTTGAATTATTAAGCTATAGTTCTCTCTTGAGATGTAAATCATCTGAAGTTTCAGTTCAAATAAATCTTCTTCAAAACCTCTAAGGGCTCCTCTCTTCCTCCCATACTCCTCCCAATTCAATTGCATTCTTGATTACCCTCCAAAACCTATTCATTTATGCTGATTGTTAAATATCCTCTCCCCATTTTCACTAACTACATCATTAGCAGCCTTACCGCAGGAGGACCATTTATCCCGTCCTTTACTGTGTTCTCATATTACCATCCCTCCTCTGCTCTGACCACTGACCTTCACCTTCTCCATTGACTTTTCTATCTTTTCTACTGTTAAAGGTTCATTCCCTGTTTATTTCTACCTGATCTGATTTTGACTGGATTTTACTAAACCTCTGCTAGGTGTCAGGTGATGAATCGTGAGGCTGAAGATTTCATGGTAGTGAGTCTTCAACATTTCTTGAGTTTCTCTAACGTGTGTTTTGCAGCAGTGATAAGGCTTGGAAACAGTGAGAGGTTGTGTTTTGTTGTTAGCTGTTTTTTTTTTCTAATTTTGTACACGACTTTGATAGAATTTGGAATAAAAATGTTAAGGGGGAAAAGTAACAGGAAAATATGATGAATTTTCTAAAGTAAAGAAGTGAAAGCAGAAGAACTTTCATTTAAATAAACACATTTTTATTATTTTGTCTTTTTTATTTCTCTGTCTTTTCTTTTTCCATGTCCTCTCAGTTTTACCACATATTTTTCTTTCCTGACATAGAAAATATGAATGATGTATCACCATTTGGTAGGTTACAAGGTTGGGAATCCAGATCTTATCAGGTTGCAAGTGCATTGAGCTACTCCCAGAATTGAACAACGAAGTTTTTCTACCTTACAGTTACAGCAAAGGGGTTTGGGGAGATGTCTGTGGGATGTGGTGATCAGCTTTCTGTTCCAAATAACTGGCTGAAGATTTAAGCATTCTTGAAAATTTAAGGATGGTTTTGTTTAGGAACAAAAATGTGGAACAGATGTTTGGGTTTTTCTGCTTCCTTTTCTCTGTCTACAGACATAAAATGGAAGCAACTGAAATTTTCATATACACAAAGCAGCACAGAATCAGTATGAATCCCTAAACCAGCAGGTTGTACAACAAGCTGGAATGACCAAGCAGGGTGCCGCTTCCCCCTAGCTCTCAGGGTTGGAGTGAGCAACTAAATGGTGCAGGAAAGCATGGGAAACAGTTGTGCCCCCCTCATAAGAATGGTAAAGAGCTTTCTCAACCCTTTCACTTGAATAGGAAATAGCAACTGTTTTGCTTTGTATTTTTAGGCTCTTACCAGTTCATGAAAGCCCCTTTACTCCCCTGCTCTGCTTAAATCAAGAAGGCAGGCAAAGGTCAGAAATTTTATGAACTGTATCATGCTAAGAGGGCAGGCCTCTTAGCTGGAAAAAAAGACAATCGAGACTGAACAGGTGAAAATAATCAAGATTTAAATCCTCTCTTAATGTGGTAAATTCTGTGGGTCAAGCTAGCGCAGCACTGAAATGGGCAGACGTGGAAGCTCACATTTCCCCGGGGTGTGACTAATGCAACTTTAAAACAACATACATAATCCCAAAGTATTAAAGCACTCATAAAAGAACACTACTCTAAGCATATGAATATTGTGTGAAGTGTGTGTCTGCTTTATGGGATGTTGTTTCTACTCAGACTGCCTCAGCATGGACTATCCTGGTGCTAATGCGTCTCTCTTTTTTTTTTGCTCTGTTTTGCAGTAGAAGTTTACTGACATTAGTGAATTATCCCTTAGCATTTCTAGATCTACAGGACAATATTTTATTCAGCTGGTTTTTTTCCTGGCAATAATGGAAAAGGCTATCTGAGTGCTCCTTATTTAAGGCTAAGTGCTTACCCTTCAGCAATGTACTGCACATAAAAAAATTTTGTGACAGGAACTTATGGTATTTTTCTGTCTCTACATAGGTAGACACTATTTAATTGCCATGATATTTCACAACATCTTGTAATTACTAGCCAGATTTGCTCCTGACCCAAGCACTGATGTTCCAGGTTTTCCTTTCAGGTACACTGGAGCGGCATCTTTGAATTAAAAGGAGCTGGCAGTGTGTCCATTAAATGCAAACATCAGTCGTTTATGTTTGAACTAAAAGAGAGAGAACAGGTTGGTGGGAATTTTGTGTATCAAGAAAAAAAAAAAAGCAACAAAGCCTGGCCTTGCTGTATAAAATTCCACTTCAAAAAAGAAAACTCAGAAAGTAAGTAGTTTGTTACAATCAAGCGGAAAGTCAACAGAGACTCTTGAACTTTTCCTGTTTTTGTTGTGTCTAATGTCCAGCAATTGGTTGAGACTAATAGCCAGTTTCTCAGGGTTACATTAATACTTCAAAGAATTTGACCAAACCACAACTGAAAAATGTTTTTTTCTTTTGAAAATGTTGATGACATGTTTGATTTAAACCTCTTATTCCTCATAAACAACTTCTGCAGTTGAAGAATACTTTTATTTTGCACTTGTTTAATTTATTAAAGTTTCTTCTCATCCATTAGCAAGTGAAACCTTTTCTTTGCTATGGTTTAGTAGAAAAGGGAGTATGAGATACTTAAGTGCAAATAAATATCTCTAGCATAAACATTTTTACACCTATTTAAGAACAAGGTTTTGAGAGGAACATTTACAAAATGTTTTAAAAAAGATAGGATTCTTCTGTCTTGGTCAATAATGTTTCTGTGGAACTACTGGAACAGGCGATTATTCTTACATAATGTATGAAGAATGATTTACTATACTACTCCTAGCATGATGTCTTCTCTGGGGAAGACTGGGATTTTTAGCCCTGCCTCCAGACTTCCCTATTCATACTCTAACTCCTAACTGCCGTAATATATGAATATGAGACTCCAATACTCATCAAGGCATTATGTTCTGTCTTCAGAGAGATTTTAGCAGCTGAAATGTGGACTGTGATAGAAATGATTTTGAAAAATGCTTGTAGAGTTGAATGCTGCAGTACTAAATCATTCTAGTTCTTATCATTTGTACGATTCCAAAAGCACAGGGAGAAAAAAACTACCTGATCATCTTAGCAGAGAATTTTTCTGCCATGCAGTTTTCCAACAATTTGTGTCTCATCAACAGTTTATCTCCATTCCAGAAGGTTTCATGTTAAATGAGTTGTCTGCCTGCACCACTTATGCAATTGGCCCTGCACTCCCCAGCTGTTCATCCCCTCCTCTACACCCTCCTTTCTTTAATGAAGAGCATTAGGAACAAGCCTAGGTGAAAATAAGAGCAGCCAAAAGAAGGAAGAAAGGGTTATTTTAACCTGGGACTTACTGGATGTTGGAATACAGATGGTGTTACCACAAGGAAGAAAACGGTGTGGGAGTGAGAAGTGGTTATTGTGGTGATAGGAAGTGGGGACTATTTAATTCTGTGGAAATGCTGGCTCAAAATAATCATTGAGTTACTGTGTAGCTTTATTCTGGGTTGAGTATTGGCTGTCCTCCAACAGTCACTGCAAATGCAATATAATAAAACTCTGCATTAACATATACTAGCTAATTTAACAGAACTGTGTTCATATATCCACTTCTGATCTAGGCAAACTTAAACAGCATGTGACGTGACTATGCACAGGTCTGATACAGGTGGTTTTGCAGCCTCAGAGGGTTTTTTTTGTATCCAGTGTGCTCAGAGATCAGGAGCTATAACCAGTCATTTGGCGGTGACCTGTGTCCCACTGCATGCACGGAATATTAGATGAGCTAAGCATCCAGCTTGCAGACTTGTCTAGGCATCTCATGCTGTTGCTCTAGAGCCCCATTGATTCAGATAATATGTTAATGACACCTGACACAAAAATTCAATACAAAACATAGGTATTCAAATTCAGTTTGCTTATGCAAATATTGGCCACCAAATAATTTCTCAGAAAGATCATTTGGGTTTTATTCCTAAAGCATGATAGCAAAACATGTTCATACTGAATCAATATATAACTGTATTAATTTCAAATGTTAATTTCATTTTATTAAAAGATCTTGTCAAATTAATTATTTGAGTTAGTTACAGGGTAAATGAGAAATATAAAAATGTATTATGAACATTCTTACAATAATAGAGCTGACAGAATGATTAGTTTATGAAAGCAAGCAGTCTTCCTGAGCTTTCTAGACACACTAGTCACTCTGCTTAGACTTTTCTTTCTCTTGTTGTGCCATTACACAGTTCTGCAATGATGGAGAAAAAGCCTAGATTTTTCTGAACAACAAGCACTGTAGACCCCTCATAGCTTATGAAATGGACATAAGTATGGGTCCTGTGGCAAATAGCTTTAGGGTATTTAAATCACATTTGCTGCTTGAATTTAAATACATTTCAGTGATCTGGCACTCTGCTGACCTCTGGATAGAAAATACTTCTGTCTGAATACACCTTATTCCCAATATTGTGAACAATCACTTTGCTGTTTCTTACAATTTTGTATTTATCATATTGCTCTACTTTGATTTCTTCCTATTTTTCATCCTGACATACATATGCAATAATGTTTGTTAATATCCTCTCTAGAAACTGAATCCTGGTTACATTGCTCTTCAGGTAATAGCTAGGGGTAGGCAGGCATGGGACCATAAAAATACAATCTCTAATCTTAAGCACTTCCTGTTCAGGAAGGACTAAGTGCAGACCAAATGGCACCAAGCAAACAATGTGACCTGCACTGACTTTTAATGTGAATAAACAAGTCTGATTAAGAGTTATTCACTGCTAGATATTCTCAGCAATTCTTAAAGAAAAATAGTATCTCTGCTGATACTGAAATTTCTGTTGTTTCTACTAGAATCAAATAAGCCCTGTTCACTGGAGAATTGGAGTGTTGGATTTCCTTTCCTTGGTTAAAAAAACCCAGAATAATACCTTTTCACTCTCTAACACTTGCACCTTACGATCTTTCTCTCTCTCTTTCACAGCTACAGACACACAGCTAGCAGCATGTTGTTTTCAGGCTCTATTACTACATTTACTCACAGAACCAAAGTACTGCAGTAGCCACATTTGGAAGCTCCGCCTTTGGAAGCTCCTCCTCTGTGGGTCATATTTGAAGAATTGGATCTTTAGGCTTAAAGCCAAATGTTTTTGAATTTCTGAACTTTATCACATATCACATGCTAGGTGTTTTGTTTGGAAATTGACTGAAATCGAGTCAGCTTTGGTTCTCAATTACTCTGAGATGATGAGCATCAGACTTTATGCCAAGGAAAATCTGGTCTGAGTAGCATGAAGAGAAATCTTTACTTTCTTAGTGAATAATCTACAGGCTGCCTTCATTTTTACTGTTAAAAATACAAATTCCATCTCTATGTTTATTGTATTTTTAGTGGGTTTTTTTTCTATCTAGGTTTGCAAAGAAGGAAGTAAAATATGGGCAAATCTTTATCACAAATCAGAATTCATGCCTCAACAGCAGTTAAGGATAAGTAGAATGGTCAAAAAGGAATTCTGCTCCATAATTTAATCTTGTAGAAATGAGGGGTTTATTTCCAGTCAACTGCTGGTTTACCCATTGGCTGAGACATTAATTTCCTCAGTATTAAGTTAAAACTTTCAAATATAATTTTGTTACTCTCATTGTCTGTGATTCAGGATTTCATATTTGGCACTGAATAAAATTTCTCATCCCTCTTTAGCTCTAGCCTCTCCTGACAATGTGACATATCAGGGAAATACAGAGTAACTATATTTTTTTTGATACAGATTATTCAGAGACCCTCTCCCTCATCCTCCTTTTAATTGTAAATTACAGAGTTTGTCAGTTCAAAGCTTGAACTACAGAATTTCTGACATTCCTTTGTGCAAGTGTTATGCCAGTGTTAGTCTTCTAGCTATCTTGCCATCTCTCAGGATATAAAATAAATAATTAGGATGAACAATTTTGGCACTTACTTTCTTGCCTGTAATGCATTTTGTTCAAAAATAAAATCAACTAGTTTTCAACATAGGAAAAAAGAACTTAATAAACCCGTCTGGGAAAGAAAAAAATAAATACCTCAGAACTAAAGTCAGATAGAAGATATTAAGGCTGCTGGAGTATATTCCAATTTGCAGGCATACCACAGGTATGGTTTTCATCATTCAGGGCTGCATGCACACTTTTGAAGGTAAGACTGAATTCACAGTTGCTTTGAACTCCTTTGGTCTTTATGATATTAAATCGAACCTAGGTGTCCATATAAATATTTTCCCAAATCTTACTGCTCTCAGCCACTCCATTGTAAAGAATTGAGCTCTGTATTTTGAAGAAATTTTGTTTCCTTTTTTTTTTTTTCTTTTTAAGTAATTTGAATGTCCTAAACCTGAATAATATTACCTAAACACACAGTCCATATGTACTCTAATATTAGTGGAAATAGATATGGTTTCATGGACTCATGTGGAATCTGTGAATTTATATTTCATGGGTTTTAAATATTCTCAGGCTTACTAGATGCTTTCAAATCTGATTAATATCACAGTGAGGTGGAAGGATGTCAGTAGAGAAAAAAATGAGAAGTGCTTAACTGAGTTTTCAAAGTTAGGCTCCCACCGCTATTATTTAAGCTATATTTTTCTGAGTGTTTAATGTTAGACAAAACCAGTTTCTTCCTGAAGTAGACTGTCCTTGTTCAAGTGCCCCCTGATACACTGAAAACAACTTCCTCTCAATTTGAGAAAGCCAAGACTTTGGCTTTCTTAGGGGTCCTACTGGAAAGGAACTCTGTGGAAAAGGACCTCAGAGTCCTGATGGACAAGAAGTTATCGATGGAACAGCAATGTGCCCTTGTGTCAAAGAAGGTCAGTGGTCTCCTGGGGTGCATAAAGAAGAGTGTGGCCAGCAGGTGTAGAAAGGGCCTCCTCCCCCTCTACTTTGCTCTAGTTAGATCACACTTGGAGCATTGTGACCAGTTCTGGGCTCCCCAGTTCAAGAGAGACAAGGAACTACTGGAGAGAGACCAGTGGAGGGCTATGAAGATGATGGAGGTACTGGGCATCTCTCTTATGAGGAAAGGCTGAGAGACCTGGTTCTGTTTAGCCTGGATAAGACTAAGAGGGGATCTTATCAATGCTTATAAATATTTAAAGGATGAGTGTCAAGAGGATAGGTCCAGACTCTTTTCAGTGGTGCCCAGAAACAAGACAAGGGGCAACACACACAAACTGGAACACAGGAGATTCCACTGACATAAGGAAAACCTTCTTTACTATGAGAGTGACAGAACACCGGAAGAGGCTTCCCAGAAAGGTTGTAAAGTCTCCTTCTCTGGAGATATTCAAAACCTTCCTGGATGCAGTCCTGGGCAACCTGCTCTAGGTGACCCTGCTTTAGCAGGGGGTGTGGACTAGATGATCTCCAGAGGTCCCTTCAACCCCTACCATCCTGTGATTCTGTAGTGCCACTGATTTGGAAGCAGGTATTCACAGAGCAAAAAAGATTTGTTCAAACTTAACAAGATGCATGATAGTTTTAAGACTCTGAAGTGAACTCAGTGGGTGAGTTTTATTTCATGTAACCAGAAGAAATCTCTCCCATGCAAACCACTGTCCTGATACTTCAGAGAAACAGGAAGCAATTTTCACAGCTCATTCACACAACCAATGAAATGTGAAATAGGTTCCATGGTTAGGTGAGAATCCTGGATGTTCCTTCTATCTCTGGGTAAGGCAATCTTATTCCCAGGGCATTAGGGTAAGGAGATAAACACAGAGCAAAAAGTATTTATTTAGGCCAGTGTTACTGTCTGAATAACAGAGAGAAAATGAAGGGCTAGCCAGTGATGTATTTTCTTATTTACATCCAAGAAGTTATACTGAATATCTCTGTATTACTGAACAAAAAAAATTAATGGTTTTGTTTCATTCACACTCCAAACAAGTAGTTTGATGTAAAATCAGTAGCTATGGATATAGAACAGCAGATCATAACAGTTATCACCTCTGTATAGGAGAGGTTGTCAGAAAACTATAAATCTTTATTCAGAAGCAGGTTGTTGTTAGTGCTACTACAAAATATATATAAGGTGCTGAGGTGGAAAGATACATCTCCCAATCTATCTGAATTTCATTGATTTAAATGAGGTAATCTGAACCATGCAAATTAGTAGAACGATTACAAGATAAAAGGTAATTAAATTTTTTAAATCCCCCCCCTCCGTCCTTATAGTCAGTTTGATTGACACTTAATAGTTAAGCCAGCCCATTGGTTTCTTAAGAGTGAAATTCCCAGAGGAAAAAAAATACAGCACAATAGTCTGTGCTGGAGTCTTGTGGGCAAGTGCTGTGAGCATGGAGAAGCTCTGATGAGTCTATTGAAAAAGCAGCTGTTTCTGCCTTCACTTCTGACCTTGTAGTGCACTCCAGTATAGCTGTGTTCAAAACCCTTTCACTCTTTACTCAGTGCTACTTGCCATTCAGTGGGACAGAAGCAACATCTTTACATTGGTTTTAAACTACTTCAAGAAGCAGATGCAGCAATTACCTTTAAAAGCAATAGCTAGGTGGATGGACCTTGAATAGTGACCTGTTTTTATTATTGCTGTCTGTCCAGGAAGCACTTTTATTACTAGCAATCAGCGTTAGGTCTTCAATAGCAGTTGATCATTTTTGCTTCAAGCTTTTGTGTGTCCATCTGGCCATGTGTAGGGAATGAAAAGAATAACAAATTTTACTGCCAGATTAACAGTTCTTGTCTTGCCTTTTAATTTTACATTATGGTCCTTTGTGTGCATACTGCAAAACAAGGAAGCAATGTGATTAAACCATAAATGATAGCCAAATTGAAGGAATGCCTCGATCAAATACTACATCTCTGGACTCCAAATTATTAACATGGTTATTATAGAAGGTCTATAGAATTGCTGTCACAAGTGGCTTGGGAAATAACATATAGTTCCCAAAGAGTTACACTAAGAGTGGTGCAGATTTTTTCACTTGTTAAATTTGTAATATACAATTGGTAGAGCTCAAAATGATAGGGTCAGAAAAGTAGAACAGGTATTAATAAGTGTACAACCTCTTACCTTTATCAATGTAACTATTATGGGCTTTTAGGTTGTCAAGTTGAAAATACAGCATACTCATCTTAAGTGATGATTTCTTTTCAAAGACTTCCTGGATAAAAAAATTACCACGCTCATGACCCATAGCTTCTCAGATTCAAACATTTTGACTCTTTGTTAATTTTGCAAGTACAGTAAGCAACTAAGGACTGAAAGATTCAGAACAATTGATATTGAACACAGAATAAATTTTGTGGTAATTGAGATCCATATAATTTCATTAATTTGAGTTTTCTTAGATACATCAAAGGTTAGATGTGTTGTACTACAATTACCTCTGTCAATGCTCAGTGCTCATAAATAAGAACTTTATTTATTTATTTATTTATTGGTGATAAAAAAGTTTAGGAGTGTTTTATAGGATTTTTATGTAAAAGATAGGTGTTTTGTCTTGGGGTATTATGCAAGGTTTATCAACAAAAACAATTTGAGTGGTGTATTTGTAATCAAAGCCCAAATCTCTTTTGTATTCCTCTGAAATCTCATTAACAGAATTTAAAAAGAAAACACCAAAAAACAAAACCAGAAACAAACTAAACCATTTCCTGATTCTGTTACGTGACTGATCTCACAAACTGCAACTCATAAAACACCTACTTGAAAGAACTGAACATCATCCCAATTTTATTGCTTTCCTCATTTACTCTCGGCTGCAATCTAAAAAAAAAGCTACGTATGCTGTAGTGCTGATGACTAAGAGCAACTACGTTAATAACGTCCTATTTATCAGTGTTGAAACAATAATGGCACTATATTGAGTTACCTGTGACGTGGCTGTGGTGTATCTATAAAGAGAAAAACTTCTTTTGCTTTCATGAAATAGAAGTTTTGGGAATGAACTCAGAGAATAATTTGCTGAGGAACAGATGGGATCACCAACTTCTATACCACAGCTTTATATCTACTACCCAAATTGCAGATAACTTTACTCTTTCAGAAATGCTTCTCCTTGAATTGCAATCTTCAGGTCACCCCAGTCTGGTGAAACAGCAGAATAACAAGTTACTAGGAGTAAGCTGTGAAGGTACAGAGGTTGCAAAGCTGCTGTAGGAAAAGAAACTTGTGCAGTATACTTCTCCATGTAGAGGTGCAACATGCACTGGCGTCTGAATGATAGTATATTTTCAAATAACCCACAGTTTCCAGATGTTAAAATACAGTAGTTGATTTTGTAGTGTAAGGAAAGGCACATAATTTGATAGTGGTCCACATATTGCATGTATTTAATGAAACTGAACCAGAGACACAAGTCTATGCTCTTCCCCAGTATTGTCCAGATCCCAAATAGGCCATAAGACTGTAAAGCAATTACTGTTTTTCCTGACATCTTTGAATTACATGTGTCAAAGACATATTGAGTCCAGGGGACTAGGCTAATCAGAAATAAATGCACTGAGTAGATGGAGGTGCTGCAGCAGCAATGGATTTGATCTACTGATCTGTTTTAATTGCACCAAATTGCTTACTAAGAGACATACCCCTTATCACCATTATATTAACATTACATTTACAGCTCTAATATTTGATGTAGTAGAGTCACTGAAAGAATATGTGAAGAGTGAGGGAACATTATCTGGAGTTTCAATAGCTTGGTGATAAAGTATTACCTTTATGATTCTGGGAGTTAGATTTCCCAATATTTTTCACCTGTAAGTTACGGCCAGTTTCCAAGATTTTGCATTTTTCATGAGCTGATGCCAAGCAGTAAATTTCTACGTTTATTTGATTTGATGTGTAACTCACTTTAGTTTGTAGTGAAAGACTGGACTTGGGCTCTTAGTATAACTATTTGTGAAAGAGGAGAGGAGGTTGGAATTAAAACTTGGGTGTTATTGTTTACCTATAATAAGATAAAGAAGAAATTATTGATAAAAACATAATCATTAGTGTTTTGAAAATCAGTGCTCTCAGCTGGTAGCTACAGGTGAGGACCCATTGTTTTTAATGAAGCTGTGTTTGTTTAACTAGCTAGAGGTCTGGTCTGTGGTTTTTTGTATTGCTGTAATGTCTGTTGGCTCAAGCAAGTGCCAGTTGTGTGAGAACAGCTCAAAACAATTGTTTATATAATGTCCCTGCCTTAAAAATCTTTACATCTAGATAAGTAAGAAAGATTTAAAAAATACAAAAACCACGCATCTGGATTTTGCACTCACTAGAATACAAGCTGTGGCTTTGCTAAGGAAATGAAATTCCCATCATAAAAAGGTAATTTGGAAAACTAATAAATCGGTTGGGGTTTGTTGTTTTTTTTTTTTTCCTTGGAGGTTGTTCTCAATGGCGTATTAATTTCTCTGTAACACGCAGCTACACTTCTTTCCTCTCAGAAAAAGCATTTTCAAGACGACCCTTTCCTCTCCTCAGCAGTTTGACTGACAGGGTGCTGTCAAGGAGGCAAAATGATTTTCAAAGGCTGACATAAGAAAAACCATTTCTTGTGCTCTCACTGGACTTTTGTTGCTTCAGGTGTTACAGGAAAAACAAATCAACTCCACTGCTCTGGTTCTTAATAAGTGTATTATTAAGATCCCCAAGCATAGCTGATACTGCTCTTCCAAACAGGCTGTGGAACTCCATTCATTTATTGATGCACTCTCCGTGAAGGGATTATGTTTCACTTTGTTTGCAGGACCTGAGAGCCCTTATTATTTTGTTTGCAGAAACACTGTGGTGCACATGAAAGAGATACAGAGAAAAAAACCCTTTTTTTATTTGGTGGGGGAGAATAGCTGGCAGTTGATTGCCTCTTTTTTTCTTTTTTTTTTTTTTTCCCCTTTTCCATTTGAAAAAGCTTCTTGGATGATTGATTTCTGATTTAGATTACCACATCCTCCCTGTTGTTCCCTGTTCTGTTTACTGAAATTTTCTAGCTGCCTTGTTCAGCTGACATTCAGTATATTGATAAGGTTAAAGATAATGACTGAGTTGCTTTAGCAGCCAGGTAGATCTCCAAGTCTATCTTATTTTGATAGTCTTTCCTCCCTGCCGTCCAGTAAAGACAAAGATTTACTTAGGATTATAAAAAAGAAAAACAAACACAAAACCAAGAAAAATAAACCCTCACTGTTTTAGATTTCCTTTCCCTGTATCTGTCATAAGTCCTTGTACAACAGTACTTATCATGAAAAGTAAATGTAGCACTTGGTGGGAAGACCATGTGTTTTTATGAGGCACCCCATGCATGGGGCAGAAAACTCACAAGCCATCCACGCCATTTGTCTCTGCAAGCAAATTTGCAGCTCCTGGGGAGCAGCAAGTATGGACAACAACTGTGCCAAGGCCAATCAGCTCTGTGGATGCTGCTCTGGCACACAACCTTCTCAGCATCCAAATACTGTGTGAAATCTCTGGGAAAGGGGTGAGGAAAGGCTTACAGGGGGTTTATGGGATCTTAGAGACCACAGTAATTCTCCAGACTGGGCCCACTCTGCTTTCAGCAATCGTGGTTGAGTTACTAAGCCTGAAAAATGGTATTTTCCATATCTCTATATGTAGGTACCATGTTTTTTTCACCCCATTTTGAAAGTAACTGAATGGAATATTTATGCCCCAATCCTTTTCTCTGCACTTAAGGTTTAAAAAATCCAAATTAAGGCCTCCATTTATTTGGGATTGTCAGAAGACCATTATAATAAGGAGAATGTTTTTTTCACACTAGTCCCACTGAAGTACAGTAGTTAGACATCTTTATCTAGTTGAAATTATAATTGCTCTTGTGCTTTCACTTATTCTGCTTTCTTTCTCAGCATGAGTCATCCCTGGAGAAACAGTTCATGACATCTGAGCAGGAATTAATGTAACTGGAGAATGGCATGTGCAGCACAAAAAATTATAACCTTCGCACTGTTCCACCTCTATGTCTGGCATAAAGGGGGATTTACATTTTTACTGCATGCCAGCAAGAGCTACAGGCTGCTGACAACATGGGAAGCCCAGGATGCTCCTACATCCTGGTCATATGTCTCCGTCAAATCCACTCACTATCTACATCCAGATGTGGATAACTCTATATGTAATTCCATGCTTACTTTGTTTATGGTGTAAGCTACCTCTGCATGCAAGGCAATCTGCAAGTGTGTTACAGATTTGCATACTAAAGCAGATCCTTATAGTGTGAAAAGTAAATAGATATTAATTTTATCTGTTATACTAGATCCCCTGAAAAAGTGAGACATGTAAAATTTGCAGTTTCTGCCACATGCGTCTGGTGACAAATTAAAACAGAAAGGAATATATTTTCTTTCCCAAGGAGTTTGCAACAATTTGACACAACTTCTAAGACTTCACTGAAAAATAAAAGCACCTTTGCTTTTTGTGTATACCCCTTTATTAATAGTGCAGAATATAAGCCATTAAACTTTTACTCAGCATACTAATACACCGGATCCAATTTTTTGTTTAGTTACTGTATCCTTTTATGGACATAGTTTCATAGGTTTTGGTAGCTTCCTTCTGGATTTATGGTGTGTAATGTAGTATAGGGTCATGACTTTTACTGTAAAGAGTATACTTGCATTTAAAGGAGGTCTTTACAGACAACTATTAAGCAGAAGTTTATAGAGAAAAAAAATACAGTGACTGTTGCTTAAGCTATAATAGGACCACAGCTAAGTGGAAGAGGAAAGATATTTTTAAGCTCTGAACTTTGCTAGCTTTCTTCCTGTGTCATGATTCCCACCGATCAGACCTGATGTTTTAGACTGTCTGAAAAAGAGTTTTGATTATTTTTTTTTCACTTCCATTTTTAAATTTTTCTGCAAGATAAGGTCAACTTATTCTTACATTTATATATTTTGATAGCAATGTGGAGAAAAGCAGTAAGATATGGGAGCATTATACTGGCTGAGATTTTTTAGGATTCTTATAAATATAAAAAGGAGTAATTTGTTCTTCTTTCTACTTTATACTTAGTGCAACTATAAATCCAAATGTGTGATGCCACCCACAGCTTGGAAAGAGTGGATGTAGTTTCATTATCTCTAGAAGATAGTAATAATAGTAATACAAAATAAATAACAGATGTGTAGTTTCTGCATTTCAGTTCAGATTCTGCAGTGTTGAGTTCCCCTAGTAATATGATGGTTTCAATTTTTTATTTTTTTTTTAAATGCACTTAAGAAGGCCCTGTCCTTTATATCTTTTAGGATCATTGTAGAGTGATACTGATTCAGAAGTACTAACATTCTGCTCCAGATCTTTATTCCTGATGGCAGCAAAAGTATCAGGGAGCTCTGGAGAAAAATACAGAGGAAAAAAAAAAGATTTTGAAATAATATATGAAGTAGAACATCTCTTTTAGTAAACATTATAATGAAAAATATCAACTTTTTTAGCTAGATGTATGGATCAATCTCTTCTTCAAAGCTGTGAAAACCATCTTAGATCCTCTCATATCAAAAGTATGAGCCTAATACACACCAGCTGAGAACCTCTCCTGAAATAGAAAAAAAACCCCAAACCACTGAAAAATTGTTTTCCACAGAAAAATGATTAACAGTCCATTGTTTAAAGACAAACCCCTTTGTTTTTGTACTTTTTGGTTTTGGACTTCTGATAGATAATATATTGTGCAACTTCCATATTGATGCGCACTTAAAAGAAGGTTCTCATTACTTGAAGAAGTATGAATACTTTTCTGATTCTCTCTCTCTTTTTTCAAGACCATTTGTGTTCAGACTTCATTTTTCAGACATAATTAATTTGATACCATACAGCAGAATTTAATCTAACTATAATTAAAGGAAAACAATTTAATTTGGGGCTCTTTCATTATGAACCTTTAGCTATCTAAAGGTTCCAGCTGATTCAGTGACCCATGGTTTTGTTTTCACCCAGTATTAATAATTTTTTGCATTAAGATTAACTTTCACAGTTTTGATATTTTTTTTCTTCAAACCTTAGGAGAAAGAAAGAGTTCACTATGAACATACAAAATATAAAGGGGGAAATCCCTATAAATTATGACCATGTATAATAAATATCTAAATTAGACTATTGAAAAAAAGAGTACATAAATTCTCATATAGTCTAAGCATGTTTTGAACAACAAAAAAAAAAGTAGTCAATAGCTAGATTGCAGGGAGCGTTAGAGATGACACTGCAAGGAATCATTCTGCCTTAGCAGCAAATGGATATAGATCTTGAATGTGCTGGTGACTGCAGTTCATGAAAGGATGTATGGCACATTGCCTTCAATGGTTACAAATTGCTTTCATGGATGTCATCTATTTTCTTTAGAAATAATGTTAGACCAGTTGATTAAAGTCTTAGTGCAATCATTTCTTCATATTGAGAATTCCATTTATTAGTAAGATGCTGCTTGATGAGCATGCATAATCAGTTTTGTGTTTTGCCTCACATCCAGTCAAACATTTAAATGTGTTTTGCCCAGTGACTTTGAGAGCCACTGAATACTTTAAAGACCAGAATAGTCCAAAAGACAACTCTTGTAATGAAACCACTATTATTATCCACAAAATATTCTCTAACTATTATGATTATTTGTTGAATTTTCATTTAAAAAAAAAAAGTAATCTGCTCTTTTCAGAAAAAATCCTGTAGTAAGGCACAATTTTAGATAAGAAAATTATTTATCTTGGATGAATACTCAGAATGAATTTGTGTATGAACATATAACTGTAACTTCTCACGTTAGAAAAAACCCCACAAACCCCAACACCCTGCTTCTCATAACTCTTGTTAAAGACTAAGCTGTATTTTAGCAGCAAAGTCAGTGCATAGTACTGGTGCAGTGGTGGAGCAGAAAGTTGGGAACACAGAGGAGATTCCTTTCTTTACATGTCAAAGCAGGGCTGCAAAAGGAAAACAGCCTTCTTCCTTTCATGTAGCAAGCAGTTTATAAATGAGTGAAAGGGGGTTGTGGCCATTGTATTTTCACCCTATTTGCTGCAATGCTTTTTCTTAGCTGCACTTCTGAAAAACAGTCTGTAGGCTTCCTAAATTAGATGAGAGAAGGTAGTCTAACAGCATACACAGAAGACGTGATAGCACAGCGTACACCAACAGCCAAGTAATGGATAAGACTTAGAAAAAGTCCCCTTGCATTTTGTTTTTGCAACCAGTAAATGTCACTGTCTCGGACAAAGAGCTGGAGATGCATCACTGCTTTGTACCAGAAACTTCCAATTAACTTGCAATAGGACTCTCACTAAATAACTTTGTAACATCTCTTCTGGTAAATTCACCTACTGATGACATGACATAAAACTTGCGTGAACTTGCAAATACTTCAATTATAAAGACTTTAATTAAGATTGATAACTAGCATGAGTCATAGCAAAGTAAAAAACTGTGTGTTTAAAAAATATTTTCCAAATATATATATTGTGGCAACTGTTGTGCAGACATCTGATGAGTTTTTCTGTAGGTATGAAAGAACTTGCAAGCACAGGGGAAAATCCTAAGAGGCAGAACTTGGGAGAATTTGGATATCTTTGGTCAGGAACTCAGTTCATCTGGGACCAACTGCTGGGGGGATTTTACTGCTAAAAAAAGAATTTAAAAGAATTGGACTAAAATCATTCATGACAAAATAGAAAAATTCTGTAAAGCTTTACAATATCTGAGGAGTTCCCACATATTTATAAAAAAATTATCTTACCTCAAAAAGTTTTTCATTCCTAACTGCTTTATGCCTGTGCTTTTCACTCCAGGCTTTCAGGGAGGCTAGAAGGTGAAACCAAAGATTTAAAAATTACAGTCCCTATGTTTAAGGGACATTTTTGGCTCATAGTGCTCATTACATTTCTACATTTTTTTTCCTGGTATGTCTGCCCAGAGGAGAAACAGTAATCTGCCTGCTTTGTGACATTGCAATGGACCATTTCATTACTAACTGTGTGCTCAGGGAAAGAAGAGTTCCTATGTGATGGATCTGAATGAACAGCCTACCCCTCCCAGTTGCATCTTTGATGGGAGGTAGTAAGTGCTGTAGAGTGTGCCTTTGCTGGTCAACACAGGAACAAATAACACAAGCAACCCCTTAGCCACCCACCCAGCCAACTTAAATGTCCTCTGGTGGAAACTATATGATGAAAGAATTTCTGTAGGAAAAAAATGTCAATAGATGAATTAGATTTCTTTTAAAAGAGTATATAAAAGAAATCCTCTCTTGGCCAAATGCAAGAAAAAAATTGACTTCTCCCTTGAAGGGTTTATCTATTCATTTGATTGTCTCTTCTAAGTGAGCTGTAATTAGAGCTAGTCCTCTTCTAACCCTTGTGCTAATGAGGCTTTGCTCACTTCTATTAGTGACAGTACATTGTATTTTAATAAGGATCCCCTGGCCTAGCACGGCAGGACCTGCAGATAAGGGGAAGGAGAGCAAAAGGAAATGTAATGAAGTGGGATCAGCAGGGGGTCCCCTTCTTGGCCCTGGGCTCCACAGGAAGGCGCTGGCTGACTTTGTCTTAGAACTGTCATTTTTATTAACTTCTAACCCATCACCTTCTCTGGTAGGCTAGCTTTACTCAATGAAGCGGGATAGATCCTTAGCTTGGCCTCTCTATCCCCTGTTTCGGCAAACTGAATACAACACAAAAAGTTCACAGGGGAAGCATTTGGGGAGATGGTGTTAAGGATAGGGTCAAAAAGAGCTTTTAACTCATCTTAACATTACTGTCCTTTTCCATTTCAACTCTTATCTGGCCATCAAGGCTTTCTGTTTGCTCACTCATCCATTGCTAAAAAAAACCCCACAAAATGCAGAATGCCTCCAAATGGAAATTATACGTGTTTTGAGATATGCAACACTTTGATCTGTATCTGCATCTTTGCTTGTGTGTTTACTATATATATATTTATTTATTCATTTATTTATTCTGCTGATCAGTTCCTGGCTGGATTGGAATTCTTTGGCTGATTCCACCTTTGGGTACACTGATGCAAATTGGGATAATTTCTTTGCCATTGAGTAAAGTCAGCAGGGAAAAGAGAATCAAGGCTTTTGTATCTTTGTGTAATAGTCATACATATCAACAAGAAAAACCCTTTCTAACGAAGTCTTTTTAGACATACTGGAGACTGTTAGAATGTGACAGATAAACAGCTCCTGTATGGCAGAAGGTAGAGAAACATCATTCTTTTGTGTTTAGTTCTTATCAATTACTTCCCAGAAGCCCTAAGCAAAATGTATTTCTTATTGTTAGTACTTTCAGAGCCTATTTTGGGATCTTCTACACTTCCAGGGACATGACTCTGCCCTGCATCAAATTCCAAAAGATTGTTTACACGTCAGTGAAGTGAATGCAATTCTTTCCCACTTTCACTGAGTTTGCCATTTACTTCTTCTATGAATATCTATAAATGCCTTTACCAAAATATAAAGTGTGGAGGAATCAAGCCAAAGGCTCCCCATGAAATACTGAGACATGTATCAGATGTTATTTACACCTTTAAATAACATGGTAATGCTCAGTCAGACTCCTTTCTGGTGGGCCATACATTACTGACCACCTTCCTGGAGGAGATACTGTTTAGTGACAAACAGCATAGCACCTATTCAGTCCATTACTATACTGTAGACAAATAGAATTTATAGAGATATGAGAAAAGAGGATTTTTATGTTAGTTCAGACTCAATTTTACAAACAGATCATTAGTTGAAAGAAAGCCAGTATTTTCTGCCCCTACCTTGTGTGGACATGTCAGGGACCAGGCTGGCTCCAGGTCTTGATTCCAGGTGTCCAAGCTGTTCTAGTAAGCTTTGTGAGTTCATCTATGAAGTGAACCTATTCATCTGTCCTGGTATTAGTTGTGTCACCACAGAAACCTATGCTTACTTTAGAAACTGTCTTTTTCATGTGTTATTTCCCTAGGCTTGATTTCACATGACTGGAACAAAACTTCCTGAGCCACCCAGTAACTGGATGGTCTTTATAAATATCATCTGTCTGCCCTGATCAAAGGCTGTTGCAAGACATGTTCCTTAAGATCCTTAAGCAAGTGTGTTCTCAATCCTAGATGCTTTTCTTTCCCCAGCTGACTAGCAGGAACTTCATGGCCTCCACCATCACCTAGCCTAACCCTCCACTTCTGTCTCAGCGTGCTGTCCTTCCTTTGGCATGAGTCTTCCAAGAGAAGCAGGAGTTTCAGGGTTGATATCTGTGTGTGGCATGAGAAAAGGTAGACAATCTGTGTCTGGAAGATCTCCAGAGCCATAAAACATGTCTTATACTGGCAGATCAGAACATATTGAGTGCATGTACATGTTCCGTATTTTTTGAACATTTCTTGCTGTCTGTAGCAAGCTCACACAGTCTTCTTTTCCTTTTTCTTGGTTATTCTAGTGACCTGATATGCCAGCTACCTCAAACTGGTGGCATGTGTTCTCTGGCTGGAAGGCAGGCATTATACAGGATCTTAATTCTCTTAATGGAGTGTTGGCATGCAACATAGACCTGATTCTGGTGCATACAGATGCAGTCCCTTCTGCTACTTCCCTAATTTACACCTCTTTTACACCAGTCTCCATCTCCATTCCCCTAGACACCACTATCTGTATCCTGGAAGAGAACCCACCACACCTCTGGCCATACAATGGTCATTCTTCCCATACAGATTCCCTTAGGAATAGTGGTTACAAGAGATACAGAATAGATGGCAATATTGTGAAGGAGGTTTGTAGAAGAGGGGGTAAAAAAGAGAGAAAATGAGAAAAGAGATTGTACAATAAATTATATAGAAAAGCTCTTTTAAGTCTCTTGAATGTAGAAAAAACAGAAGTGTTTAATGTGTTAATGTGTTAATGTTAATCATGGAGAACAGGAGAGGTGCCTGATGACTGGAAGAAAGCCAATGTCACTTCAACCTTCAAAAAGGCCAAGAGGGAATACTCAGGCAACTACAGACTGGTCAGCCTCACCTCCATCCCTGGAAAGGTGATGGAGCAGCTCATTCTGAAGGCCATCTCTAATCACATGGAAGAAAAGAGGGTTATCAGGAGTAGCCAGCATGGATTTACCAAAGAAAATCCTGCTTGACTAATCTGATATCCTTCTATGAAGCCATGACAAAATGGGTAGATGAAGGAAGAGCAGTGAATGTCATTTACCTTGACTTCAGTAGGGCTTTTGATACTGTCTCCCATAACATCCTCATAGAAAAACTCAAGGAATGTGGCATAGACAATTGGTCTGTGAGGTGGATTGAAAACTGGCTCAACAACAGAGTTCAGAGAGTTGTGATCAGTGGCACAGAGTCAAGCTGGAGGCCTCTGGCCAGTGGTGTTCCCCAGGGATCAATACTGGGTCCAGTTTTGTTCAATATCTTCATCAACGACCTGGATGAGGGGATAGAGTGTACCCTCAGCAAGTTTGCTGATGATACAAAGCTGGGAGGAGTGGCTGACACACCAGAAGGCTGTGCTGTTATCCAACGTGATCTGGACAGGCTGGAGGGCTGGGCAAAGGTGAACCTCATGAGGTTCAATAAGGACAAATGTAGAGTCCTGTATCTGGGGAGGAATAAAACCAGGCACCAGTACAGGTTAGGGGTTGCCCTGCTGGAAAGCAGCACCATGGAGAAAGACCTTGGAGTCCTAGTGGACAGCAAGTTATCCATGGGACAGCAATGTGCCCTTGTGTCTGGAAAAACCAATGGCATACTGGGGTGCACTAAGAAAACTGTGTCCAGCAGGTGTAGGGAGGTCCTTCTCCCCCACTACTCTGCCCTAGTCAGACCACACCTGGAATACTGTGTCCAGTTTTGGGTTCCTCAGTTTAAGACATTCAGGGATCTATTGGAAAAAGTCCAATGGAGAGCTGCGAGGATGATTAAGGGACTTGAGCATCTCCCCTGTGATGAAAGACTGAGGGAACTGGGGCTGTTCAGTCTTGAGAGGAGAAGACTGTTAGGGGACCTTATTAATGTCTATAAATACCTGAAGGGTGGAGTGGTGTTGATAGGGCAAATCTCTTTTCTGTAGTGCCCAGCAATAGGACAAGGAACAATGGGCATAAACTTGAGCATAGAAGGTTCCACCTCAACTTGAGGAGGAACTTCTTTACTGTGAGGGTGATGGAGCACTGGAACAGGCTGCCCAGAGAGGTTGTGAAGTCTCCTTCTCTGAAGACTTTCAAAACCCATCTGGATGTGTTCCTGTGTGACATGCCCTAGGTGATCCTGCTTTGGCAGAGAAGTTGGACTTGATGATTTCTAGAGGTCCCTTCCAACCCCTAACATTCTATGATTCTATGATTCTATGTGTTTTGATTTTTTCTCATTGTTACTTGTTTTTCAGTTCATTATGAAACTGAATCTAGGCCCATAACACAGGAGCCGAAAGTAATCAGAAGTGGTAACATATTATGGTTGTATAGTAGTGGTGAATCTATAACGATGCTGCAATATTCAGCACTGTGGATTCTGAATGCCTCAATGTTTTTTTACATCCTTACCCCCACAGATTTCCCTTAATATTCAATTTGTCTTACACCTGAGGAACAGGTAAGGGTTTCCAAATGTATTTAGAAGTTGGTGTAATGGTAGAACAAATTTAATGTCATTTAAGTTTAATGTCTAAGCACAGAGCTAAATGGAAGACATAGTTAACCCACTGAAGCAATCGTTCTGATGAATTATTGATTCACAATGTAATTGTGCACATACTTTTGACAGACTAAAAATCTGATGCAATGAGACCTTGCCTTTTGGTGGCTGGTTGGATAGATAAATGAGTTAAAAGCAAGGAAAGATTTTTTTTTTTTCAATGTATTTACCAACTGGTCTTCCCAACAGGCTAGAAATAGCTTCTAACCCTCATCCACTCCACACCCCCACTTCCATTCCAATAGGCTCTTGAACTATGAACTTACTGCTAGAGCTGGATACCCAAGATATACCAGTCATTTGTTTCCTTTCTATCTGCCTTAAACCATATCTTTTTGCTCTGGTGAGTTATTTAAAGTCCTCGATACAGTTCAGTTTACTACCTTTGTGTTTAGAGATTTTATCGATGTTAACGTCCACGCATGATGTCTCATTTACTGATGGGTTGAAAGCACAGTTCAGACAATTTTAGCTGTTGCAGAGAAAGGGAAATTCATTAACCATGAGAAGGAGCATATAGTCAGGTATCGTCTTCACTCTTTATTTTCTGTCCTTGTCTTAAAGAAGATGAATCATGAGCTGAGGAGATGAAGACTGCCTGAAGCATTGCTGTAGGGATGTCACAGGGAGGGCTCTTTCCCTTCCTGTTGATGTATTAGGAATTTTCCTGTCAGTGAGTATGACGTGATAAATTCCATTGAAGAGTGGTGTAAACTATGTCTCTTTGTTAAGAAAAATGGTTTCTAATTTCTGACAGGAGAAAATACCCTAAACACTTGTATGAAAGCAAAACCAAGCCTGATGTTTCTTCCTTTACTTTTCAATATGTACTTGAATGCTGGTCTTGTCTTAAATAATATACATTTTCCTGAGATTTTCAGTTCCTTAAAAAAAAATTGGTTTTGTGTTGAAGGCAAGATAATGCCTTGTAATTACCAAATATACTTTGACACTTGTGTATTCAAAAGAGATGCCAACAGATAGAAGTGTTTATGTATGTGACAGCTACTGCCCAAATTGGGAAGAATGTGTTACTCAAATACGTATATATAGTTCAAGAGTAGTCAACCATTTGCTCTTTTGAAGTCCCTCATGCTTTTCATTTTTCTTACAAAATTGGAGATTTCAGTCTCCAGAACTCATATTTTGAGGTTTTTTGGGGGGGTTTTTGTTAGTTAACTATAAAATAAAAATTATTTTTGGAAAATAATATTCTACTTAATATTTGATTGCAAAAAACACAAAAATATGTTGCGCACAGAAGTCTGTTAACTTTTAGACTAATATCTCTTTAAGACTTTTTCTCAAAGTGTCACAGCTGTACCTTTGTATTTCCATCTGTGTAACATTATATTAAAAAGTTGCAACATAATAAAATTTTAATTATTAATGTGATAAAAAATGCCATGTGACTATATTTCTTAGTTCTTAATCAATGAGAACATATGTTAATTCTGATGATTCTTCACATATAACTGAGTTTAAAGTACTGTGGAAAAGTATCTAATGACAAGATTCTGAGGAAATCTTAATTATCTGGTTTTTTTAGTCTTTAACTTTAATTTTAGATTTTATCTCCTCAGTAGCTAGTATATATTGTAATCTAATGTATTTGCTTACCACAGTTTAACTTCGGAGAATCAATAAAACCTGGCTCTGCTAAATAGCCAGTTATGAAGTTATGAAGTTATGAAAATTTATAAGTTTACTTTGTCTTCAGCTGTAGAAATAAACAAGACAATTACTGTTCTTTAGTGCAAAATTTGACAAATTGTGAAGTCTTTATCATCAAAGACTTCTTGCCCTTAGGTCAAAGGTGTGTGCTTTCTTAAGTATGATTTTTGTAACACTTGTTCTTTTTCAGAAAGAAGAACCATGGTAACAATGAAGATCTTTGAAAAATCATTTATCAGACTACAAGTCCCCTGGTGTGTTGAACAAGGAAGAAATCATGGACGTAACTTCTGCCCCAGTAGATCCCAGTTTCAAAATCTTCTTTGTAAACAGAGCCTTTCAACTGGATCATAAAGTGACAAGTTTTCCCCTAGAATTTAGCCTAAAGCCTCTTCTGGTCAGATTAACTCTGTTGTATTCAGCTGCAGACCTGGATTAACCCCTAAGAAACTCTGTATTGTTTCTCTTCATTGCATATATCCCCATGTCTCCTATTATCTCCTCTTTACATCAGACAAAGTGATACAAAGTTTAATCCATGATAAGCTTTTTTAAGTTTTGTGTATCTGTTAAGACTTCTTCATTGACAGTTGTTTCCCCTTTTAATGCAAACAGCCCGTCCAAATAGAAAACTTTGTCAATAGAATTTTCTAACCTGAAACACAGAGGAGATAATAAGAGAAGTATCTTTTTTGCTAGGACAAAGAGGCCAGTGCTAAATCCATTGTCCCTTGTTGTTGTCACTGCTGTGTGCAAATTGAAAACACATACATGTATAAAAGATTCATAGTTCTTGTGATAGACCTACTATTAGATTGCGGTTTCAGTGAAAGCATGACTTTTGTGGAATATTCTCAATGTAAAAGTATTTATCTTATCACTTTTTGAAAGCACTTTTTAAAGCTGCTTTTAAAAAAAAGCTGCTATGTCTCTGACACAACTGTCAGGAGGCTCATAGACAGGAGCCCTGATAAAAGCAGTTATAAAAATGGATGCTAGAGTAAGGAAGGGAATGGCATTATTTATGTACCTACCTAACTACCTGCTTACTAGGAAAAACAGATGTAGAAAAAATTTAACACAGGTACCATTTTTCATTTGGATAATAGAGCTCTGGTCAGTGATGATTTATATAACAAAGAACTTGCTCCAATATTGCTATTATTTTACGATGATATAACATGACATATTAGCAAAACCAGCACTGTTTCATCAACTAGTTAAGATCCAAGGAAGCTCTAGTGGCCTCATCACATGAGTTTTGCTGAGGTCTCTACAAAGCAGTGTTCTCCATGGGGTAGGGTTAAGGCTAAACAGAGATAATCCTGGCGAGACTTTAAGATGTTTTCAGAAACTCAAACCAGGGCACAGTACAGCAGATTATCCCCTGGCCTTTCACCTCCAAGGCAAGCAGACATAGTATTGAGAGATGAGACATAGCTTTTAAAAGGCATGTATTAGAAGTTTCTAAACTGACTATTAGCTCTATTTCTGCAATTGTTTCCTGCAGCCTTTGGATGGCACTGCTATATACTGGCACAAATGGGCTCTATTTCCAGTCTTTCTGAACATCTCCAGAACTTTGCAGTATCACTTGAAAGAGAGGTTTATTTCTTCTAATAATTTCAAAATAGCTTTTGTTTTGTATTTAAATTAAAATTTTTCATTATTAAAAAAAGGAAGAAGAAAATTTGGAAAATATCTTATTGTTGTTTTCAGGTTTTGGTGAAAATGTAATGTTTGGGAGAGGCTGCAATTTCCATTTTTTCAAAACTCTGTTTTTGACCAAAAATATTTTGTTAGAAATCCTTCTGCTTTAGGTAGTTCTTATTTTGTGTGTTTTAATGGACTTCATAAAATATACCCCTAGATATACAGCACAGGAAGATTTGTCTGAAGCCCAAAATGCAAGATTGAAATGTTTCCTGTTCTTGTTATTTCAAGTTCTAAATATTGTCATTAGGTCCTTTCTATTTTAAAAACACTTATAAAAACTCTAGAACTCAATAAGTACATTATGTAGATGTATGAGCACACAACTTACATACAGAAGGCACGGTAAAAGGGGAACAAAATACATATCATCCACCAGACTTGTAACTTCTGTCTTGACTGACTAATTGACAAGTATAGTGCACGCTCAACCAGTTCTGTTCAGGGACACCAGAAGAACTTGAGTTCTTCAGTAGGAGTGTAAATACAGAGAAGTTGAGCTGTGAAGCGTAGTTCTGCCTGAGATCAAGGAAGACCATCTTTCCTGAATAAGAAGATAGACTGGATATTTCCATCACACAGAATAGTGACAAGATGAGGTTGCTATCACTGACAAAATAGTAGAGTAAGAGAAAAGTAGATCAGTACAAAGAAGTAAAATCATACAGGCTTTTGATAAAATATTGTAACAGTGTTAGTCTGGAATAGACGGAAAGAGAAAACCATGCCGCACTTCCAAGGAGATGTTTGTGCTTCTCAGCTGATAAGCTGATCTCACTTTGCATGGGCTGAGTTGAGAAATACCTACCATAGGGAGAACATGGTGCTGCAGACAGCAAGTTGTGACATAATTGCTTCAACTGCAAATGGCAGGGTGAAAGAAAGCATTACAGAGATGCTGAGAAAAAGGACATGCAGCTGGATTTGGATGCCATATGTAATCCTTTCAGGTGTGACATTCGCATAAAAAAAGTGAAAATCCTCTCTTTCCTTGACAGAATTTTTTTGTTTGGCAACATCACTCTTGTATCTTTCATGTTAGCTACAAAGGAATTAAATAACTGTCCAAATTTATGAAGCTGCCTCAAAGGGATGTCTCTGTACTGCAGTTTGTACCTCCATACTGAAATTAGAGTACTGCTGTACTTCACTTTTTTCCAAGGGTTGTGCTAATCATCTTAATAATGGTTTTCCTAAACTGCATTGATGACAATATTAATGCAGCTTTCAAAAGTTAGTAAGTTAAAAATTAAAAATAAATATATGAGAAAAAAGCCAAACTGAAAATCAAAGGCAGCCAGACCCAACTCTATAGAAACTCTGTCTCAGGTAATTCCTAATCCTTGGATTACTAGAAACTGGGATGAAATACCAGGGTAAATATTGTATTATCCTGAACACAATATTATCTACTAGCGGTTATTAGTGGAGACAGGGTACCTATGTTAACTAGGCCATTGATACAATTCAGTTTGGCCACTGTTATTTTCTTACTCAAAAATGTGGCATTAAATACATGTTATATTTAATCCAACAGCTGGTTTGGTCATCTAAGGAAGTATATATATTGGTTGATTTTATTTTGTGATAGACCTATGTTCTGCAGTCTCTTGTTCTGTTACTGATTGCAGTATTTGTAAAATGATCATATACAACTGTAAAATTAACACTGATAATTTTACTAGTCAACTATTAAATTTATTTTCCAACATGTCCATCACTCTTGACCTGATCAACTTTTATTTGTGCTTAACCTGGAGTATGTACAAGTCATATTGGGCTTTTCCAGATCTCAAGTTCTGCAGAAATTTGTTTTGCTGTACCACCAGCTGAGGTGATCTTTGTTTGCAAGTCAAATTAAGTTGTTATGATTAAGCATTTTGTTGGATTAGAGGCCAGAATGCACCAATTTTCCCGTCTCAGTCTTCCAGTTAGCATGGTATGTGTGGTAAACAGTCGTCTAAAATAAATAATTATTTTTAAGAAATGTCCCACAAGGCTAAAAAGACCATTTTAGGAAATGAAGTTTCCTATCACTGACAGTTACCTAAAAATTGAAGTCATATACCTGTGGCTCAGAGAAAAGTAAGAAAAAGTGTAAGAAATGTACGTTCATCTTCCCAAGCGAATCAGTGCTCCTGGAAGTTTCCTCTGAGACACTGAGAGTACTCTGTTTCCACTGCAATATCTACTGAAGGAGGAACAAATTTAACAAAATATTGAATGAAATCCTATTTTAAACACATACCTTGTGGATGCCTTTGAAGATCCTTTGGGAAAGTGTGAAAAGCAACTGTAATAGCTGCAACAGTAAAAAGTCATGTAGAAGTACTGATCATTTTTCTTGTTAATCTCATTAAAACGTGAAAAATATTGCTCAAATTGATGGAGTAATTCCCAGTGAGGTTTATTTTATGACAAGAAGATGTTTCTTTTAATGGCATTTAAAACTATACAGTCTCCAGCTGACACCTCTAAACAGTTCAGGATTTGTCTATAAAGTGGACATTTGCCCTCAGGCTGGTGGTTTATTTTCTCAACCGTATTCCTATCTGTCTACAGCTTTCTTTAGCCCTTTGTAAATTTTCTAATTAAGTACGTGGCAAAAGTAACAGAAACTATGTACTTGGTTTTATCTACCATTCATCTTGCCTTCCACTGTCTTCCTTCTCCTTCACCAAGAAAAGTGACTCCAGAAAGAAAGCTACTGTTTTCTTTATACCATCATTAACTACACTCACAAACAGATGAAAAAAATGTCTTTCAGGAAGAAATGTAGATGTTTCCATCCAAGAAGCAAATCACTCTCATGACCTATAAAAGATTGAAGAGCAGATTTCTGTTAGATTTCATCATTTAGTAGTTTGTTCTTTGCACACGTCTATCTTGCTGGATGCATTATATCTAGGCAGTGGACATTAATCTGTAGCATGCTCTTCTGATCTTTGCAGTAGTTACTGCTTCATAGATTTACAGTAAGCATAAATAGCAGACCCTAAATAAACATGAAAGGTGTCTTATACAATCCAGTGATGGACATTAAAGGCTCAAGACTTTGACATCTCTCATCCAATTGGTAACAAAAAAGAAATGCCAGAGTCACTGAGAGAATAGCAATTTTGAACTATTTTAGTTTTATAGAATATATATATATTCTAGAATATATGTATAGAATATATATATAGTTTTATGCCTATTCTAACCTCTGGATTGTTATTTTGAAGTACTCAAAGCTCATATACATTGAAAAAATCTCTCAATAGATGATAAAAATACACAGTATTTTCAGTAGCAGAAATTATTCGCACAGAGATTAATCTTGAATGTGAAAATTATACAGCAATATGTCCTTGGTGTGTAAATCAGTACAGAAGTTTAAAATCAGATGAACATCAGAACATCACACCATTATCTCATATTGAAGTAAATGGATTCCATACCTAAGGGATTTTCAGAGGTGTTCACTGATGTAAAGTCTGTATATCTGTAGTTAGGTGGGTCAAGGGAAGGAAGGAGGAAATGTCCATCTTTATGTAAATCATATATAAATACATACAATGTATTAGTAAAGGCGTACAATTGTAAATAGTACTATGATATGATAAAAGTTGTCTGATAACCTAAGCAAAACACTGAGCTTTGATTTTACAGCCGTTTTTGAGGAGAAAATTGCTTTAATGGCAGGATGGCACACACAAGTTTTATACCATTATCATTATTTAGGATACAACTTTATAATGCTACAGATAAAATTTAAAAACCCATAGCATGCTTTTAATGTGTATGCACATACTCATCTGTTATTTTGTCCCTTCACCGTTTCAGTGAGGACTTTTTTTTGACTACAGACCTTTTGGTTCTTGTGTTTCCCTGTGAATGATTCAGAGCTAAGCTAGGATGTAAAGGGAATGTAGCCTAGAGAAAGTCAGGCTTGTGGGACAGTGTAGCACAGGCTGTTGTTATCAGGCTAAAGTCTGGATTTCTATACCTGTGTAGATTGTTGAAAGTAGGCAAACAGTTGTAAAGGGAAATATTTATCAAGATATATTTTGTATTGCAAAGTCTTTTACCTGGGATACCAATCCTACACATTCATAATTTCTCTCATACTGAGTTTGGTCTTTCTTTTTCTTTGTCCAAGGAACAAAATCTATTCACATACCTGCTCAAAGGGAGCACTATTACACAACTTACATAGAGTCTACTTATCTCCCTCAACTCAGCCTTATTTTCAAAACACACCTCAACAAATTAGATTATTATGTCATTTTCTACTGATCCATTCCTCTTGCTTTTGAAGCAATTTGGCCTAGATGGAAGCTTAACAATGAATTGTTCTTTACCCTCTTTATTATATGACTGTTTCCTTGAGAGTTACTTATCACCATATGTATCTGTCTCTGACAATATGCTACAGAAACAGTAGAGGGTGTTGATGATTGCATAGAAGGACAGGGGTGAGTCTGAAAATGAAGAAATCAAGTTCCACAAACAGGGACTGAAAGAATGGAAAGGGAAAGGAAGCCATTCAGAAAAAACAAAAGATGAAAATGTGGGGAATGTAAAATGGGAGAATGAGAAAAGACAGTCTACCTCTGGCTGATCTTCCAGCTACCTGCAAATCTCCCTCTAGACTTTGAATAAAACCTGACAGATCTGTACATCTTCCAAGACAGATGGAAATTATCTAATGCAGAATTATAAAAACAAAAAAGAAAAAAAAAGTTTTTTAAAAATGTAACTAAAATGCACAAATAAGCACAGAGATAACCGTGAATGCTACCGATTTAGTCCCTACATCTGAAAAGGACTGTGCATTTGCATATCTATGAACACCATGAATAAACCTTTTGACATTTATGGAGCTAATAGCAAGCATACAGACTCCTTTTCAGGGTCATGGTGTTACATTGCAGACAGAGCAGAGATGAATCTGGTAAAACCATAAGCTGTTTTGGATTCTATTCTCATTTCAGTAGAACACCCAAGGTACAAGAGATGTTACAAAAAAATTCAACTTCAGTGGTTTCTTTGGTTTTATTATTTATAACGCTAAATGCTTTTGTTTAGCAGGAAACTCATCTAGAACTCATATACACAGAATCAGGGTATTTCAAAAGAACTGACACGTTTTTTCATATGTAACAGTAATTACACAGGTTACTTGCACAAGGGTTATGAAGACGAATTAGCTCTCACACAACTGACTTCACTGCTGATGGTTTGATTAGTATGCTGGGGTGTATGCTTAACCCCCTTTGAAGTTGTTTTCCCCTTCTGTGGATAAATGCTGTAATCATGAAGATAATATATAAAAGGCACCACAACCGTATGAACTTAATGTTATAAATTAGTATAAACCCATACCTACGTTGTAAGGTCACATTATAGATGCTTTTCTGTACACCTCTGATTTCCAGCAGAGCTTAGACATCTCTTTCACCAGGCCACTTTGTTTCTGATCATATTTAGGAGCATTAGGAACTTTGTGATCCAAAATTAAAAGTAAATTTTAGTTGCAACTGGGTATTTCAGAAGAGCATTTGAATAGATGTGTTTGTTTTACTCTATGAAATGGGACTTTGCAAGGTTTTATCTGGGCTCACTACTACGTAAGATGTCATCAGGAGTTTTTTATGATGGGTAGATGAGTAGAGACTTCTGTCTCCTGAAAGCAGTTACATAGTTCTTGGTATGATACATTTTTCAATGTACATGTATGTTCCAATTAGGGCTGGATTGTTAAAACATGTTTGCATCAGGAAGAAGTAGGTTGCTGTAGCATGAACACTGGCTGGGCAAGGCTCATGGAGTGAGATAATACCTTCTATTAAATAAAATGATGTAATTGGAAAAATTAGGCAAACTTTCAGGTGAAAACCCTCCTTCAGGTTTAAACAACATCAAAAAACCCCAAACAAACAAACAAACAAACAAACAACCCCATAGTTAAGTATATAATTTTATTCACCATATTCCCCACGTATGTTTCATGCATTTATTGCATTTACAATACTTGCATTTAGCTCCACTTATATGCTTTGTCCTACCTGAAGGAAGAAAAATAAGGCAAATTTTGGTCAGTTGTATTCACCGAAGCATTAACTAAATGAGAGGAAATGCAGGAACATAGTAAGTAGTGTCAAGCAAAAGAGCTGTTCTTCTTTTTATCCATTATTAGAGAAGATAATTTGAGGGTAAAGTGCCAGCAATTCTAAGGTGAGTACTTATTAAGCCATGCCTCAGCAAAGCACTAATAACATATGCAAGTTTGCTAAATACTACCTTGGCCATAACATCCATTTCCTCTATGACTTAAACCGAAGATTGTACCGGCATGAGTCTGGCAATATTCTGCAGTGTTCAAATTTCTCAGGTGTGCTTGGGTGGGAGTAAGGGTTTTGGGTGTTTTCATTTAACCATACCAGTCATTACTGTTGGTGATTTTAGATTATTGAACTGCATAACCATACCATAAAACCTGAACAATAGAATCAGGAAAAAACGGATGCAGTTATTACATTCTTTCAGAGATCCCACAAGCTTCCAAAATTTATTTCTATTTGTCATAGGTGAGTCTATTCTATTTTGAAATATATTTTATACACTGATTTTGAAAAGTCCCTGAATTTCTTTGGCCAGCAAAAGTGAAAATTAGATTAAGAAAAGTTATGAGTGTATAAGTATATAATACATAAGAGATCCACCATTTTTTTCATAAATCTGTGGAGATTTCTTTCTTTACCCAGTACTGTGTTGAAAAGGAAGAAAAATGGACCTCTTTGTCCATAAAAACTTATTTATATTATATATTCTTAGACTGTATTTGATGTATTCTTATAAAAGAATCAACGACTCTCAAATTCTTTAGCTAAATTTAACTGATACTTTAAGGACATCAAATCTAGCATGTGAGCTTCCACAGAAAGAGGAAAGTCCATACCTACAGGGAGCTGCAAATCCTGGTTGAATACAATTCGTCTCTAATATGGACAAGGGACCTATTTTTCACATTAGGGCACTGTAATAAATCAAGTGACTTTTACAGCTGTTGAATATATGACACACACATCCTCCACTGAGTTCAATGTCTCAATCACTTCAAGAGCACAACCTAGGCCTAGAGAAGTCAAAGCTTTCCATTAATTTCAGAAAGATTTGTCTTATCTTTAATTAGAGCAAATGGATCCATTCACAACTGAGTATTGTAGCCTGGAAATATGTTCTTTTTACATTAACAAATTGAGTAACTGTTAAAATGAGGATCAAGATGCCTTTTATTCCTTTCTTTTTTCAATACAGCACAAACCATGAATACCTGCTAGTCTATTGAGTAAATGATCTTATCGGTTATATTTTGAGCATCACTTTTTTATTTTCATTTTTTTATTCCTGGGATTCTTATTATTTATTTTGCAGACTAATAGTATTCCTTCCTCTTGCCCATCTGTCCACCCATCTGCTTATTTTAGCTACATTTCCTTTCACCCTGTTGGCTCCTGTGTATCCTCATCATACTGCAGGCATGTACCCTTCAACAAGATTTATAATGTGAATCATTTTGAATACCTTCAAAATAGTGGTATAAGAAAATTGGATTCCTATCTTTTTGGTGAGTAATATAAAATTATTTATAAGGTCAAAAATGAACATAGCTGCCCTAAGGGAGGCTTTAGGCTTTGGTGGATTTCAAAGAATAAAAACAAAAGTATAGTTTATATCTAGAAGATTAAGTATCAGCCAAGGCTGTTCTAACTGATATGCACAAAGTATGTTATTCTCCTTGGCCAGTAGGAAGAAAGGAAGGCTGCACATCTGGGCCAGATGGGTCTGGGGACTCCACACCACACACCTCTTCTGCCTGAAGTGGTGACCAGAAACCAGGGGCATGCTGGGGCATCAGCCACAGGGTGAGGGCACACATAGAAGTGTGGCAACTTTCTATGTGTCCTGTGTTAATACTTCATAAGTAGATTCTCAGGGGACAAAAGAAAAAATAGATAACAAAGAACATTTTCCCACTGTAAGCTCTTACTGCATCTGCTCAGTGGTGGAGGTTGGCTTCAAAACTAGGGAAGTGAGAGAGAGGAAGAGAATGCAATCAGATATTTGTCTCCTTCCTTTAATATTATCTTTGCTTGTGTTAACTTACTAGAACCATGAAGGAAAGCCATAACAATACTGCTGCTTGCCTATTGCTCAGCTCCTTGAGGAGTGGCTTTTGGCACAGTACCTGCCTTAGGAAAAGCCGTACGGGTGGAAGACTGCACCAACAGCAGGGAGAGGGCTGCAATCCCCTGTTCCCCATGCTCCCATTTAGCTTGGCTTTGTTTATTTGATTTTTTTTTACTGGGACAATAACATCCAATTTACTGGTGCTGAAAAGCCCTGCGTGGTCCCTTCTTCCAGGGCTCAGCAGAAGAGCAGCCAAGGCCTGTCACTCTGTACCGCTGCTCAGAGAGGCTTGGCCAGCACAGAATCCTAGCACAAAGCCAGGTGAAGAGCTGTCTGTGGATGCTGAGTGAGGAGCAAAAGCTATGCTGGAGCTCCAGAGGATGAGATTTTTACTACATACCCCTGGTTCTTCCTTGCCTCTCCCCAGTGCACATCTGCATGGTGGGTAGTGCAGCCTGATGGAGTGACAGTGAAGGAGGATGGGGGCTGGTCTCCAGGCTTCTCATTGAGGCAGTGATCTCAATCCCATATCTCTAGCTCAGGGAAATGACTGTGTCACAGTTTTTACTTTCATGCTTCTTACAACCTATTCTTTTTTACCAGTAGCTGTTTCCAGAAAGTGCTGATGTTGGTGGCAAGTTAATTATATTTGTGGTACAAGAGATGATCAATGTTGTAGATATAGATGAATTTTTCTCTGAACCCATGAAAAATTATGTAAGTTCTTTTATTCAAAGGTAGCTGTTTCTTTCTTTCTCCACTTCCTTCTTTCTCTGCTGATAGAACTTTGCTTATTTATATTTATAATTTATATTTAAAATACATTACTTACTGAAGCTGTTTAACTTACTATTGATCTCTATTAGTAAGAAAAAAACAGTTATCTCTCCTTACAGTATAAAGAAATCTCAGCTTTGTCTTATCAGCTGAGTTTGCCTATGTTGAAATATTTCAAAGAGACTTAAAATTCATAAACATGACTCCAAAAAAATTGAATGACAACACCTCCATTTGATGGGCTGAAGAAAATTGAAATTGACTTAAAACAACTGAAATCTCTTTTAAGAAGGAAATATTGCTGACTATTTCAGCAGTAGCAGTGTCATGTGTAACAGTATGTGATGTAATTGCCTTGTATTTTAAAAACTGCAGTTACTTTCACAAAGATGATTTTGTTTCCTCCCTTTGGTAAAAATGTTCTTTTATTCAAGTTTATTTACCTCACTTGTGTTAAATCACCACAATCTCCCTTGCCTAAGTCATAGTCTCATTTAGTAACCATTACGTGTTCTTTTTTCACACAATTGAAAGTGCCTATAATCTATTTTGGAACAGGCTTCAGTCCAGAAATATGTTTCACCTTATTATTTTCTACTCTCTCTGGGGATGCCTTCACAAAATGGTAAAGCCCAAAGACTTCCTGAAGGCTAATCCTTTTCTGGGTCATATGATTCTTTTCAGATTCCATCTTGAGAGAGTTTTCTTACAACAATAGGTTCTGCTGTCTGCAAACTGCAGAAAATCCTGTTGCTTTAGTGCTAACAATGAGTGGAATTTTGATGCAGGAGGAGTGTTTGTTTAATACAATAGAAGTTGGTACAGGCTGGACTTGCAAGTGTGAAGTAAACAGGGTGGGAAAATCTATACTACTGCATCTGAGTCAACAAGGTGCTGAACACCTAAATGTGACTGAATTGTAACTGCAATAACTATCTGGTTGACTTCATCCTTTCCTCCAGGATAGGACTTGACACATATCTTATTGAGAAAGGGTTAACAAGAAAACAAGCTGCTAACAGGGAAAAGATGAACAAAGCAAGCATTCAGTCATGCATTAGCAACACCACACAATGTGCAGTTAGAACAACTGTGTTCCAGGATCAGATGCAAGTCTGATTTACTAAGCGAATATTATGTAAGATGGCTGTTGAGGCCCTGTTGTAATCACATAAATTCAGCCAGAAATGTAAACTAAACAGTACCTAGGTAACAAAAGGGCATTTAATTCATTTTCAACTCCCTCATTTGCAATGCAGAAGTAGTTTTTGTATAATTTTAAGTTAGGAAGATTTATTAAAAAAAAAAAAGAGTCTTTTATCATATATTCAGCTTTTCAAAAGCAGGAAGTTTTCCAGGTATTTTGTCCATACTTTTGTTTTCTGATTTGTATTCTTTTACTCTCATTTGCAGCCTTATTTAAAGATTTATTTTTATTCAAGTTGTGCCTATAATTTCCATATAATACACTGAAGTTTCTATTCAGCTAGGAGTGTCATGAAACTCCTGTCTTGAATAAAGATAAAAAGGTAGATTAGTGTCTTTCAAACTTCTTTAGATCAGACACTGAGCTAGAGAGATGTGGCATAGATCCTACCTCATCTGCAAATTTGCCCCATACAAGAAACACTCCTTGCAACACTACGACTTCTCTCCAGAGGAATCACTGGTGAGATGCTTCAGTATCACCAGTGTTGATTTAACCATTAAACCCGCAACTTTTATGAGAGTTAGGCTACTGAATTTGCTTTTGACCCATATAAAAATGTTTGAGGACTCCAGTACTTTTGTAGGTAATGGTGTACATCCATGCAAAACCAGTTTAGAGTTAGAAAACTCTAGTTGGCTTATGAGAGCTATGGCTGGGATAGGCTGTGACTCACAGTCAGCTCAGCCTAGGAAAATAGTCACTGCCCTGTTTCTCAAACCTAGGGTAGCATCACTGCACAGATTCACCACTGGCACTATGCCATGTACCAGCCTTGCTGAGGTACATGTACACAGTGCTGTGCCATCCCATTCATACTTGCTCTAAATACAGAACAGTTTCAATTTTCTGTAACCAATTCATACACATTTACAGTACCTTTTTAAAAAAATAATTTTCCCCAGACGTGTATATTTATCTATCTATACCTATATCTATGTCATCTCTATATTTTTACACATCTGTACATCTATCTGCATAACATGTATCTGTATATATATTTATAAAACACATCTTATTGGTGTATATATTGACACATACCTACACCAATCCAATATTTATGCTAATTAAGCCATTTCTCTTATTGCCTGCTGCAAGAAGATGGGAGAAAGAGAGCGAAAGATTGGCTCTTCTTTTTATTTTGTTATGTTTAAGAAATAGTCAGATGACAGGGGGCACTGTAGATAGAAGTAAGTGCCTTGCAGCACCAGAGTTGTTCATTATTTGTGTGCAGATTTGTGAGTCAGAGGAAATAGGTTTAGCATTCTCCTACCTTTCGGCATGATTCTGGATGTGTCTGTAATTTACAGATTTTATTGTTCAGTGTTTCTTGAGAAAATGTCAAGAATATAAAAAAAGGGAAAATTGTGCCTTTCAGTATGAACTTTGTAGGGCATGTAGTGCTACCTCCTGACATTGTATGAAGCTGGATAGGTGTTGTGTTTCTCAATGCACCAGCTATCTATGAACTCTTCAATATTCAGGGCAGCATGCACACCATTTTCTGTGCAGCTGGCCAGCTGCGAGGGTAATGCTGGGGCCATTCTCCTCCCCACTGCTCCCTGCCTATCTCAAGTTGCTTTTAACACTTTAAGTTCTATAGCTAGTGGAGAAGAATCAAAGCATTGACCCAAGCATGGGGGAATTGTTTTCCTATCTTCTTCTTTGTTCCTCAGACAAGCTCATGTACCCATGAAAGTGCCACAGATAAACTTGTTTTTAACGAATTAAAGGGCTATTAATGGCAAACAGACACATTAAAACCATGATGTTTTTTCTGTAGATCTCATTATGGACACTCCTTTGCCTTTCCCCTTTTTTTTCTTAGCACATTTTGTAAGCAGCTGAGCAGCCCTACGCTTGGTAAATCTTAAAGAGTAATGTAGGTATATGGAAGGTGCTTTCTGTGAATCCTGTAGCACTTCCATGACCTTGGCAGAAATTGCAAACATTGCTTTATTCTCAAATCAAGCAGCTGCTCACCTGATGTAAGTATTTTTAAGTACCAACACAGAAGCAAAATTAAGTACCACAAATCTCAATTGCTGCAAGAGACATATCAACATTTCTTATGGACTACTAACAGTCTTCACTTACTCCTGGGTGCAAAAATGAAGCACTGTTTCTGAGATATGCTGAGACAAACTAGTTCCTTTTTCTACTTCACGATAAATGGCAGACGGGGGCGGGGGGAGGAAGAAGAAAGTGGGTTTTTTGTACACAAATGGATAAACATGTAACTATATTTAAAGCAACCTTTTCATATGTTGGAAAAACTAAGATATTAGTCAGCAACTTATGGAAAAGCAAATAGATTAAAATAAACAATAGATAACCCCTAAGGGAACTTGGATAAATATTTTTTTCATGCTCATCTGCATTTCTCCAACATCTAGAATTGACTAGGAGAATATAATTTATTCAAAATATTTTATTTTTTGTGTGATCTCCTTAGTCTGCCAGCTAAACAATTGAGAATTAAAATGTAATTATATTTTGTGCGTGTGCCAAGGAGCAGGCACACATGAGATAAAAAAAAACCTGTTATCAAACTTCAGAAGGGCCAACTCTCCATTTGCAGAAAATAACGACCTACAGTTGCTGCAAATGAATGGAGAATTTGGATCATTAGCTTTTCCTTGTTTGCCAGTAGCTTAAGACATTTCATAGATCTTTCAAGGTTATGAAAGATATTACTTATTATTAAGACATTTCACTGACCTTTCAATGGAAAATGTTTTGAAACCCAGTTCTAACCACAAAAATAGTTGCTACTGTTGAGCTACTGAGTGCTTTGCTATATTAATTTAATAATATCAGTATTACTCACACTTTACACTGCCTGGTTTCATAAAGCACTGAGCAAAAAACCATCTTATTTGCATTAACCTCTATAAGGTTGCACCATAATATGTCATGTAGTTCAGTCTCTCTTAAGCAGATGGTTTAAGCTCTCTTGGCTGATGTAGTCACCAAGCCACTTGCCATAATATTTGAAAAATCTTGGCAGTCAGGTGAAGTCCCTGGGGATCGGAAGAAGGGGCACATTATACCCATTTTTAAAAAGGGTAGAAAGGAGGACCCTGAAAACTATCGCCCTGTCAGCCTCACCTCTGTGCCTGGAAAGATCATGGAGCAGATTCCCCTAGAAGGTCTAACAAGGCAAATAGAGAACAGTGGGGTGATGAAAGACAGCCAACATGCCTTCATCAAGGGCAGGTCCTGCCTGATGAATCTAGTGGCTTTCTATGATAAGGTGACTACCTCCATGGACAAGGGACAACCTATAGATGTCATCTATCTGGACTTCTGCAAGGCTTTTGACATGGTCCCCCACAACATCCTACTCGCCAAGTTTCAGAGATATGGATTTGATGGATGGACTGTTCAGTGGATAAGGAATTGGCTGGATGGTCACATCCAGAGGGTAGTGGTCAATGGCTCAATGTCTAGATGTAGATCAGTGACAAGTGGTGTCCCTCAAGGGTCTGTACTGGGACCTGTACTGTTTAATATTTTCAGCAATTATATTGACAGTGGGATCGAGTGCACCATCAACAAGTTCGCAGATGATACCAAGCTGAGCGGTGCTGTCAACAGGCTGGAGGGATGGGATGTCATCCAGAGAGACCTGGATAAGCTGGAGAGGTGGGCCCAGGTGAACCTCATGAGGTTCAACAAGACTAAGTGCAGGGTCCTGTACCTGGGTCAGAACAACCCTCACTATCAATACAGGCTGGGAGATGAGGTGCTGGAAAGGAGCTCTGTGGAAAAGGAC